>VZTL01043879.1:0-18343 GCA_013400535.1 Scopus umbretta | reverse complement strand
AAAAAAAAAAAGAAAAAAAAGAAAAAGCAAAAGCTAAAATGAACCTTAATCGCAATCAAAGAAAGCTTAAAGACCCTGCCTGCTCGGTGCGTATGCTGCAGCTATGAGGTTGCTGAATGATGGTGAATATTTGCACGATAGTTCGATGACAGCATTCCTAAATATGTTAACAGCTTTTTTTTTTTTTTTTTCTCAATCATCAGAAGCACTTGAATGAACAACTACGTATGCTCAGCCTATCCTAACTACAGCAGTACATTTTGTCAGCCGGGCGCTATCAGTTAAGATGATATTTTCATAGTAGAATCCAGGCCTTCGGGCCCCCTGTTAGTTTGCAGTTCAAGGTAAGACATCCGCAATTGACTGGCTTGTTGTGCAACAATGAGTTAAGCAAAGGGGCTTCAAGCCTACTTTGATTTTAAATCAAGGTCTAATTCTAATGAAAAATTAAAAAAAAAAAAAAGAAAAAGAAAAAACCAACTCGGTAAAGCACCCCAACGTACACCTGAAGATACCATATATTTAGTCTAATGCATTCATTCCGTGAGCTGCATGGTTCGTACTGAGACTTTTATTGCATTGGTAAACCAAACAGTTGCTAGTATTTCAAACGTGCACTTTCTGGGAAAAGCAGAGTGAATTGTACCGTATGAAGGGATTTTTTTTTTTTTTTCCCCCAGACTGGTTGAATAGTTGGTCTTCGGCAAACTGGGGTATAATCGCTTGTGGAAACCGGGTTTTAAGGCAGACAATTTGCGTAGCTGTATTTGAGTGTAATGAGTTTCAAAACCAACTATACTCTTGTAAACTACCGCACGTATCGGCTTGCGTTTCATTTGTACGGCCTGCACGGGTTGGGGGTGTTGTGCTTTTCTCTTGGTAGAGGAGCATGGAATTTTTACATCCCAGGTTGGCTAACAATGCAATATGCAGCTTCTGTTTGTAGGGTAGTTAGACATCAAACTCTCCTTTCTATGTAAACATAAACATTTAGCTCATGAAGAAATATGTTCCAAACGTTGACCCTCATAAAGCGAGGTCTAATTGACTTGTCTCTAAGGATGCCTTCTTAAAGGATTTAGCTCCTAAAACCACTAAATTGGCTTGACTAGATCTGGTAAAAGCAGCCTATTCTTCTGCGGCCAAGGATTTTGGAGACATATTTCTTTTTTTTTCTTTTTTCTTTTCCCCCACAATTAAGTTCCAAGACTTGCATTAGATAGCCAGGTAGCTTTAATTGAATTCTCTATTGGTATCTTCAGTTGCTCACTTACGTGAAGGCTACATTGCCTTATTAAGGTGTGAAATGAACACTCTTCTTCTGTTTCCAAGCAGATGAGCAAAGAAATAAAAATATATATAAAATATATAATATATAAAAGTATTGCAGTGATGAAACAAAACCAAAAAAAATGAGATACTCTAAACACGATTAGTCTTTCACAAAGGAGAACTCTCTGGGCAATTAACTAATGCCAGTTGGAACAGGAAGTCACAGGGGTGAGAAGATGGACGCTGTCCATCAGCTGCATTGGCAATTTGTATTTAAAGGAATGCGTGTACCGGTCTTCCGTCCACGAGAACTTTTCCTTTCATCTAGGTATTGCACGTAGTAAGAGTAGTTTGGAGGCATTAGGAAGTAACTACTTTCACCAGGGAGAAGCTGTTTAAACTCAAAGCGTAACTGAAGGTACTGCAATGACTGCCATCGAATGGTAAATTTAGTTTCTTCATTTACAAATGAAGGTGGAAGGCTAAGGAAAGTCGTTTTTCCTTACGTTAAGAGACGTTAAAAAACGTCCTTTCCTCGTTTTTCCTTTTGTTTTATATACTTGAAAGGTAATTTTAAATGGGCAGATGGATTTAAAATGTTAAAAGTAACGTCTGAACTACGTATGAGACAGAATGGAATGGAAAATAAAAATTTTAAGTTTTTCTTATTCGGTTGCTTACCCTTTTTGCTTTTGTACGCATCGGTGTATCGTGAACATATCGCGAGGGCGCATCAGATAGGTAGACTTCAACATCATCAGGCACTTCTTCAAGGAAGTTGGAAGGAACCAGCCCCTTTTGTCCGTTAAGCTCACCCTGCAACACGATGAAAATTTCAGCGAATGTTTCCATTAAAGCAAATGCAGGTTCCCAAGAAGGTAAGGAGATACTTTTGCCTATTTCAAAGCCAGGGAGGAAGAGGAAATACCCATCCGAGGTCACTGGGGACCTAAGAGCTTACGCGCTTTTGAAGATCACAAGGGTTGGCATGCGTGGTGGAGAGCAAAGGGACCCCTCGGTTCTTCACGCGCAATGGAGAAGTGGGAAGTGAATTCCCACGCGGTTTCTAGACTTGGGTCCGTGGGACTGCGACACCACAGACTTGTGTGGCGCTGGGCTGCACACCCTAAAGGCACTTCGGAGGCGAGCACATTATTCCCTTGGGTCTCAACAGGGGTCGCTTCTAAGAACGTGTCTGAAAGAGACAACTGGGCCTGTTTTCTACAGCTGAGACACCGTGGAAATGGAAGACACGAGGTCAGGATGCAGACTGGCAGCTACCGTCAACTTGACGACCATTCAGCTGGGCGAACAACGCTGGAATATTGTCTCCCGTGATTAAACTATTTGTAAAGGAATGACAAAGTAGGATGGCCCGTTAACTAGTGCCTAAAAGCCTACTGAACTATTTCATTGACTTAATGAACGTCACGGGGACAGGCTGTCTCTAGGATTTTCTCCCACACAAAATGCCTTACCTCATTCACATGTTTGCGTAGGTTCACGTATGAGCAAAATACACATTTCCCCGCTAACGAAATGAGGCAAATATTACTTCTAAAATGCCAGAGGCGCCTCCGAGCGGCGTCAGCACCACTCCCTAAAACCAGGTGCGGCAGCGGCAAGAGCGACCTTCCTTTGGTGCTGTATGACCCCCTCCAGCCACGGGAGCGTCTCAGCTCCTGCTAGCGGCGGGAGCCGTGGGGCCAGCTTCACGTCCCTTGGCCCCCCTGGGGCTGGCTGTGGCCTCAGGCTGCCAGGTACAAGGTGGTGGTGCTAACCACCATAGCGGCCGTGCTTCCAGCCGCGCCATCTGGGCTGACGTTTCTGTTGCGTTAGGATCACGGCTAATCCCGCAACACAACGAGCCGGAATTGTAACCTGGAATCCTGCACAGACAACCCCCCCCCAAGCCGTCATTTAATAACTCATGCTAACGAAGGTTGCTCTAGCAGTTTGTAGCAGTCGGGAGTGACCAAACAGAAGCCAACTTACGTAGTAAAATCCATCTTCATCAATTTCTCCGAAGACGGTGATAATGTCCCCCGTGCAGAACGTCAGCTCAGCCTGCAGAAAAAGGAACACGCGACGGTGCATGTTTGCTGAGGCAAAGGTGAACATTTTCTTTATTATTGGCAAATCCATTAATACTTTCCCCTCCCCTTTATGTTACGATGCAGTTGGTGAAACCAAATTGGACTCTGAGAGTAAAACTTCTTTTTTTTAAAATCCTGTTTTTTTTTTTTTAGCTTCCTAAATCCAGCACCTCTCCCACTAGGTTTAGACACCCACAGGACTACTACTTATTTTTAGTATCCTTTGGCCATGGGAAAGAGAGAGAACAAATAAAGTGTTTGCATTATATCAGTACAGTTTATTTGATTTGTTGCCCAAACTGGTTTGAAACACCATAATTTAGAACCAGATTTGGTTCAGTGAGAAATATAAGAGAACTCTGGCTGAGCTTTAAAGCATCAAGTCCCACATATTCCAAAATATGGAACTTTCTTGAAAAAAATTCCAAATTTTTCTACAATTCACCAGTCAAAAAAACCCAAACCAAACCAAGACCATTTTAAAGGATCATCGAGGAAGCTCCTAGGTATGCAGTATTTTTTTAGAGCTTTGAGCGTACGCTGATGTTCTTACCACAGTGCACGTATAAATGAAAATTGCATCGACTCTTGACTGAGGGGTTTACCCTGTAACGTCAAAGACGACGTAAAAAGTGATCCCGTGGCTGCTGGTGGCAGATACGGCGGGATGGGAGAGTGCGTGTAGGTGGGCGGAAGATAAACCCGTCACGAAGATCTAGCTACCGCTCAGCTGCTTTTTAAACGACGATTGAGCTAATGCTCCGCTGTTGTTTAAGTTATAAACAAAAGGATTGTTATAAACAAAAGGATTGTTATAAACAAAAGGATTACAGACAAGGCGTACATTCGTGAGAGCATCGATTAAGAGACCGAAATACGATGTACGATTGCTATATATGATGCTCTGTGGCTCGGGTTCGGGTCGCAAAGGAGGGTCGATGTTTGGAGGAATTGTGAGGTGTGAAAGCATCCTTCACTGTCAGCCCGTCGGCGGGAGCTAGGACGCGTCTCAAAAATAATCGTGTTCTTACGTGGAAGCATGCAAAGGAAATCTGAGAACAGTAAGCGGGAAATACCCATCCCCTGCTGTTTATAACTCCGTGCTTTTTTCCTTCTACAGATATGTACACGCATATATGGAGCGCCCGTATAGCCATAGCTGTATCATGTACTGAGCCATCGCAAATGAATCCTACAAAGGACAGTCCGTGATTTTCTTTGAAGAACCATAAAGCTACTTGTGCAGAAGTCGTACGCTTGCCATATATACCTGCCCAAAACCACCTGACCTGTGCTTGTAATTCTGAACTTCTTTTTGTGTCGGCACATCCACCGTACGTGTGTAATGGTGCTTATTAATACCAACTCCGTTTTGACTACATTACGGCTCCATCAATGGTAAACACAGTAAGCAGTTATGCCAGTACCTCTACATCAACGTTAGGAGAACTTTCTCTTGGATCGTAATCGTACAGCGCCACCATCCTTCTTGTGGACACGGGATGCTGCCTGCCGCTCCGTCTGTTTCTTTCTGTTCCGGTCACAAGGAGAGGAAGGGAAGGAAAGCTATCAAAGTTATTTTGAAAAGCAAAACAAGGTGCAATTTTTCCCCACGTCATTTTCACAACAGTGCGGTAACCATACTGGTATTGCTCTAGCATAGGGATAAAAGGTCACAGATTACCAAACCTATTAGCACAGATAAAGGTTTCAAAACAGCATATACGTTTCATAAATAATTTTTTAACAGTTGGTTTGCCCTCTTTATTCTAAGCCACTGAATCCTCTGAACAGTATTTATCCGCAAAACTAATGTTCTGAAATTTTCGGCCGTTCTTGGTTGAAAAAAATCGGGGTTTACCAGGGTATACAAAGCCAAACATTCAAAATTCGTCTTTGTTTCATTTTATTCAGACTTCCACATGTACTGCCTATTCCCTTCCCCCCCTCCTAGTCGCAAGGCACTTTGTGCCTGGGATTATCCTTCAGCTTTCTGCCGGGAGACTGGAAGGAGAAGCGGACACTCTCGGCTGTCCCATGACAAGCGAGGCTACCCGTTGTGTCAGCGGTTTGCAAGGTTTTCCAGACTCTGCCTACAAAAACGCATCCTCAAGCACCGTTTAATTTTACAAGTTTCCTTTGTGGGGAACAGAAGGAAAGGAGTAAAATTTGTAGTTTCCAGAAACCGCACGAAATGTTTACTGACTGATATTAAACGTGTACAGAGAAGCCCGAAATGGGCTTCCTTTCAAATTTGAACGCTATTAGCATGATTCTCGCGGATGATTGCGGTAGCAAGAGAAACACGCTTGTTGGTGCTGCTTCCAGGCAGGCACCGAGGGCAGGTCTGCCGAGCGTTGCGCAGCGTGGCAAAGGAAACCTGGGGCGGGAGGCACCCTGCGCTCCTTCTGGCAGGAGGGCGGGCGTCAGCGGTGCGGCCAAGGGAGCGAACACCCGCTGCGGCGTGCACTCGCAGCCGTCCCATCACCCACCAGCGGACGCCGAAGCGTTCAGGCAGGGGAGATCGCTTACTTTTTGCAGTGGGCGGTTCGGAGTTATTTTCCCAGCTACCAACGCCAGGGACTTACACAGAACACAAGGAGGGATCCAAAATGAGGGCACGGACTGTCGCAGACGCGGGACCCGGTCCCCCTGATCCCCCAAAGGCCGGATCAACCCGCACCTCAATGGCCATCTCGGAGTCGCACTTCCCATTTTGAAGTACTTCTCCGGGGCAAGGCATTGCCCACCGTTCATGGTCAAGGGCCCCTCTACAACCAAGAAAAGAATCCAGAAGGGACCCTGTGCGTAACAGCTACGTGACAGTCATTCTCCGACTTCTGGTTTCCAAAAGTTCAAAGGCATTAAAAAAAAAATAAAATAAATCTAGACAGCTCAAATCATTTCAGCTAATTTACAGCTTGAATCAAATTATTGGTTCTTAGCACAGACCTCTTTTAGACTTTCTGGATCTGCGGTGTACAGAGCGTGTGCTCTCTTTGAAACGGTCACAGTTGACTTCAGGAAAGGAATGCATACAAATAAAAGAAGAAAAGAGATGAAGCTGTTCAAAGTTCTGTTTTTAAGGATTTCACGTGGGCAAAGGATTAAGGAAAATATAGTCGTATGAACACAGCATGTAAAGTGTCTGGTATGACATTAAAAATATGAGTAACGATACGAGACAGACTGGCACTCGGAGCCTGCTCCTGCTAAAAATCCACGTGGGCAGCCTCCGTGACAGCGAGGGCCTGAGCACGTGGATCTCTGCTATTCAGAATGTGTATTCAGTTTACAATGAAGCCAAACTGACTATTCTTTCCAAATCCATTAGTAGGAGCGTTTGTTGGGTTTTGGTTTTTAAATGGCTAACAATTTAAATCCGTATCAAAGAGAAAATACATGATGCTTTTAAAGTGCTAAAATATTTAAAGGTGAACTGCTGGGGGTAGGTTGCTAACAGCTTGCTCAGAAACATCCCAGAATAAAAAGAATTGCTTAAAAATGTAAGGCAGGGCAACATTTCTGTCACGAATTGCCTCTCCCTCTTTCCAAGGTAAAGACTTTCTGATTTCTCAGCTATTTCAGGAGACGCTGCCAGTTGAGCACAACAACAACAACAAAAAAATCCAGTTATATCTGCAAAATATCACTTGTAGACAGGCAAAACATTCACATTCTGGGAAGCTATGTAGTCTAGTGGCCTCATTTTCACAAGCGGTCTGTATCAACAACTTGCTGACTTTGGTAAGAGCTGAGAGCGCTGAGCAGGACTTCAAGCCGTAAGTTTCCACTGCAGCTGTTTCGGAAGCTACGTTCCGTGCCCACGTGTGACCTCATCGCTGGAAGCGGAAATATATTTAGGCACTTCTTAATCCCCTCCGGCCCCCTGTTTGTGTTTGCAGATGTACCTACGGCAGGTGAGCTCTCTCGCATGCTCGTAGACTTCAAGTGATGCAGACCCATGCTAAATCACAGAATCATAGAATTGTTAAGGTTGGAAAAGCCCTCTGAGATCATCTAGTCCAACCATCAACCCAAACCACCAGGACTACTAAACCATGTCCTGGAGTGCCACATCCACATGTTTTTTGAACTCCTCCAGGCATGAGGACTCCACCACCTCCCTGGGCAGCCGGTGCCAGTGCCTCACCGCTCTTTCAGGAAAGACATTTTTCCTAATATCCAATCTAAACCTCCCTTGGCGCAACGTGCGGGATAACGCTGCAGGAGCCAACCTGTTCAGGCACAGCCGCGGGTCCCACCGCGTGCCTGTCCCAAGATCCTGCCCTATCGATGTACGTGTAGGCACGCGTGCCGTACCTAGGAGCAGATGGGCAGCGGGGTTTACGAGTGCGTGTGGGTGGCAGCGCTTTTTATGTGGCGTAAGTAAATAAATACACAGCTTTGATTTAAGAACTCGAGGAAGCGTTTAAGAACTGAAAGCATCCTTCCCTTTCATGGAAAATGGAGAATTCTGAAATATTAAAAAAAAAAAAAAAAAAAGCAATAATAAAAAAAATTGTCTCGTATTTACTGATACGATTTTGGAAACGGTAAGGTTTTATTCAATCTAAGAAAACAATCGTGGAAGATTCCTTTGGGTTTTTTTAGCAACCACTTTTACAGTTCACTTTTAAACAGGGCTGAACCAATTCCAGCCCTTTATACTCTCTGAATCACGTGGAAAAATTTAAAACCTATTGAGATAGTGGTATGAAATTTATTTTTAGAAAGAAATCTAAGTTAAAATACTGGCATGGTGTATCTGTGTACAACACTGAACCGATGATGTAACACAAGTGGTTCACAACACAGAATTGTTTGGCCAAACTCTGCTTTTTAAAGGGCTTGTTACTGCAATATTCATAAAATCTCAGAGTATGTAGAGCTATCCCCAACGAGATTACACATAACCCTTTGCCACCATCCCTTTAAATTATTGGTAAAGTAGGAAAAAAAAGAAGAGTAAAACTAACAACAAGTGAGTGATTCTTTTTATGCTTTGCAGCAGTGAACGTTTCACACAGCACCTCAGCACAGCACACTCCAAAGCACAGGGATCATGTTCTGTGTCCAGGCATCTTTCAGGTGACAAAAACCAATTTTTTTTTTTTTTTTTTTTTAAATGAGAAAAGTTAGGTAGCGAGTGGAGTGGTGAAGATACAAGTCCTCATTTGCAGCCAAAGACGCGACCAAGATTAAATACTAGTTGAATAAGGTCATCCAGATACTGACACAGAATGTATCCCATGGTGTAGTAAATTGCTGTAAAATGTAGATGCGTCTGCGTGTAGTAAAAACAAAAGGCAAAGCGGATCCAGCCAAGTTTATAGCACCCAAAAGTCGGGAGAAGTGAAGCGTATAGATTTTTTCCTTACCAATTTTCTCAACTGGTGTGTTCAAAGGAAGGAAGCCTTGTTTTAGAAGCTGATCCATCATCTCTTCATCATCTGCTTGGATCTCAGAGACCATATTACATGGGATAAGGCCAATTCTCGTACAGGTTTCTCCACGATAGAATCCATCAGCATCTTTGTCCCCATAAACCTGTCATTCAAAGAGTGGTCATGTTGGTCAATAAAAGTTTTAGCATTTAGGAATTTTAATACAGGCTAGATGGTCACTAAAGCACAGACAGATGAGTACAGTTTGGATGTGGAATTATATTAGGTTTTGACTACTCTGACTTATGTTACAAGACGGGAACTGTTATGTTCATTTGAAGGACGACTGCAGACACCTAAGCAGAATTTGGACCTTTTTTGTTAGCAGTGAAATGTACAAAAAGTGAGAGACGCCGTGAAAAGTCATCAGTTTCTCCCTGTGCTGAGCCGCAAGTACGCTTGATGGTTTGTGCTCATGTTTGTGGAAGTATGCACACAGCACCGTCTTCTGGTGCCATATGAACTACACTCAGACTGAAGCATTTGCAAAACTGTGCCAAGTGTTGCTGCTCAGGATGGAACAACTGCTATATGATCAAAAATGCCTAATACTTAATATACTTGAGGTATGTACTTAAGCTCTGCTATTGTCTTTCCAGAATTAATTAATAATTAATTATTTTCCATGAATTAAGATATAAAAATAGCATGAATTTTCATCAGTGAGAACAGGTAAACTCCAAATTTCTCTGAAATCCTAAAAATGCAGTCAATTCATAAAGGCTACTAATGATACAAAGGCCTAGGTCGAGGACTGTACGAAACAAAACCGATGTTCTTAAGGCGAAACTGATGACTGAGCTTAGACAGTTCCTTGTTTAGGCTCAGTCGTTTTTCCTTTAAAAGCAAACAAAAATCCCAAACTAATCCCTTCAGTTCAAATCAGGGTTCATTAAAGATGACCGATGAATAGCCTCAACTTTCCAGAGCGGGAACGTTTCTCAGTTTTAATCACTAGATATCCGTGACTTACCTGGCACCACTACTACTTCACACAGAACAGCATCTGCGGCTGTAACACGTGTACGGGACAGACTTCGTACAGCTCGTGGTGGAACCGACCCTCCACCCTCCCACTGCTCAGGTAATGGAGGAAAAGTGTTTTGAAAGTGCAAGCTACTCTGTCTTCTCAACAATTTGATGGGGAACTCAAAGCAGCAGATGACACAGTAGTCACCGTGGTTCCCAATGTAAAGTAAAGATCACTGAGAAGAAATATGTGATGTGGGATCTCTCTAGACTTTTCAGTGCCAAACAGGTACATATTTGTGAAGAAATAACTTAAAATACCGGAGCGAAGTGAACATCCTTGCAAAGAAAAAATCAGCTCTTTAGAATGAGTTCCATATTTTTGGCATAAATCTTCTATCATGTAAGGAGGTAAGCAAAATATCTAACAAAGTATTTAACACTAAAAAAATTGTGATTTAGGATACGGACATTTGTGTTAGGATCCGACCGGACACAGTGGAAGGCAGTCAGTATTTTAGTAGCTTAAGTTACAACTTTATCTTTGAAGTGGGCAGTGTAACAAGCGAGTCTCTATTTTTTCAGGTTCTGTTTCAGCTCGTACTCAAATCTCAGTCACCCTTGGACTACCGGCAGCTGTTCCTTTTGCCTCTCTCACTTCAGCCCAGGCTGCACCAGATCGATAAGATACAAGGCTGCAGGAGGAGATGCTTACGTTTGCTGATTCAACAGAAAAATCTGCAAGCTTTTTCAAATCGGAGCAGCAAACGGAACAAATTTGCCTTGCAGCTGCACAACCATGAGATGAGGCAAGCCGGGATGGAGCCCAACGCTGTCCCCGTCACACGAAACAGGGCTGATTTGTCTTCTGCGCCCTGTTTGAAAGGCAGCTCGTGTATTTTACACCAAAGAGTCAGAAAAGGGAGTGGTTCTCCTGGTTTCAGAAGAGGATGACTCTGGAAGAGAAATACCTAAGTTTTGGACCTTAATTAATCCTAAGCGTACATTAGGGAGGAGTGTTCAGCTTTAAAAATAACCCAAACACCAGCAGCTCTGGCATCTATGAAGGTACAACACTAAGCTCTTTTGTGGTACCTTTGCAGGAAAGACATCCTCTCTGAAGCAGTTTTTCCTGCAGGGTTTGTGGCAATGGACACAGGGGGCTTCAGAGTCACAATTTTGGTCTTAGCACCTAAGTCTCTAATGAAGTCTGGCCCTACCTACAGCACCTTTGAGATTTTTGCCCATTACCTAATTATTTTTAAGCCATTAGCACTAGATACTAGATTCCAGCTCCAGTGAGATTTACAGCCTGAACCTCTGGAGGAAAAAAACCCCTTGGACTGTAGTCACACAAGTTGCTTTCTCCACGGGGAACAAGGGAGACCCTGTTTGTAAAACTGTGTCCTTCATTTCCTTTGTTTTCAGATCCCACCTTAATGATCTGTCCTTCTTTAAATGGCAGCTCTTCTTCTGCAGCATCAGGATTTGGGGACATTGTCAGCGGATCGTAGTCAAAGAGTGCAACAAATATTCGAGTAGAAATATCCTCTGTGCCAGGATCTGTTTCTGATTCTTCATAAATATCTGGAGAAAGATGGTCATGACCACCATAGCCATCTATGAAAGTAAATTCAGAAAAGAACAATTCAGTAACACAAGTTGGCCTCATCTTTCAACTATTGCAGTTAATATTTGAAAAATGTTTGGCATTTCAGTGAAAAAAATGCAATAACTTAATGCATGTCCTATCAAGCTTAGTGGGTTTGTTTGTTGTTTTTTTTTTTTTTTTAATTAGCGAGTTGTTATTTTTTTAAAAAGCACATACAATCTGCATGCACCGAATGTGGTGTTGAACTCCTACACCACACTGACATGTACACGTGTGAATACAGCTCAGGTAAGAAAGCAACTTTTGTTAGGTTTACTGGAGTTTGCCATAAATGAATAAAGCATGTTGAGAGTGACATAATGATGAGTCTGACAGGCTTTATCATTACTGCAAAAATAACCATGCTTTGGATCCACCTGTTTTCCAGCACAGCTGCTTCTGCTCTTCATGGACACAAGAAAGCACATCCCAGCTGTGTTGACATACCATGTTTTAGGTACCAGGTTTAAAACATGGTTATAACCTCTCCAGACAGGCAAGAAGAAATGTATTTCGGTAGTTATGCCAGGGTTGGAACTACGCTGCCTATGATTTTGTTTAAACACAGTCAATAGTTAACGTAGCCAGCAGTGCCCCAAACCAACCCAAACGCTAACAAGATGTGTTAAAATCCAGGAGGAATGGTTAGCTATGACTGCAAGCTCATTAGGAAAGATCATCCATGAATAGCACAACACTCGACACTGCACTGAACTCTGTCCACTGCAGGGTACCAAATCCATTAGGACATAAAAAGTGACAACTGACGTTTTGTCTCGTGTATCTTCCAGACTTTTCAAATGACCTGGAGAATGCGTTTCATTACGATTAAGCAACGTAGTTCAGGATGGACTTCAGTAAAACCAAATTAAAAATTAGGCCAAAATGGCTAACAATGAGTGTTTTAATTGACGGATTTCAAAGGCATTTAATTTTGTTTTGAAAGCGCACTTGGCAGCGCTTTCCCAAAAATTAGGCTCTTTCAAGACATAAGAAGTTGAAGTCCCAAAAAATAAAGCCCTCAAAATCACCAGCCACTTCTGAAAAACTTGGCCTGCTAACTTCAGTGGGAGTCACGTATTTTTGTTCTTTGCTGAATCAACACTTATCATCCAGTTTACAAGATCCTTCACAATGAATAAATTGAGAAAGTGATTTTATGAATTAGGATGAAAATGTAGTTCAACTATCTCAAAATTTTTCCAATCAATTTTCATATTAATATAATTTTTACTGTAACCACCTATTTACAAATTAAGCTACCATTTTTTGGTAATAATTTGAACATTCAGGATGGAACATTTTTAGATGAAATTCCTCTTTTTCCCTCTACATCAGAGGCATTTTATTCAACGTTTGATATTTTTAAAGTCCCAGAAAAATTTTTCAGAAGGTCACAGCTTTAAGGGGACAGCTACTAACTCTTGGGTCCAGAGCACAAGAAAGAATGTGAATAGGGAAAAAATGCAGAACAGCAAAAGGGCAGAGAAAAATTCCAGCCAAGAAGCTTTAGGCAGGCACAAAGCACAGAAAGGAAGTGTGGGAGAAGGGCACATGTGGGACAGAAAGCAATGGGACACAAAGGATGGGATTCTTCTCTGTTCTGTTCTCCTCCTGCCGTCAGGTTGCAGCCATCCTGTGGTTCATCCTCAGGCCCACCAGGCAATGTAAACCAGATGGGTTAAGGGGTGGGCTTTTTTTGGTTGTTAAGTTAAAAAAAAATACTGATTTTTGCATCCAACTCCAACTGCAGCTACTGGGGGTTAGGTGCAGACATGAAGTATAGCCAAATGTATCTCTGTTAAAAGCACTGGCCTGTAACAACCTGACCCAGAATAGCCATGTTTGCTTCAGGGAACCAGAAAGCAAATAATCTCTTGATTAGCTCATTAGCCACTTATTCCTTCAAGATGTATATGCGTATATCATACATATACACACACACACGCATAATGGTGTATGTAAAATCTTTGTCTTTGGATGCAGCCAGCCAGATTCCCCAGTGATGCATAGTTGCAACCACAGCTGCATTGGATTCACTAGCTGTACACCGATAGACACAAGCTGACGATCTGGTTGCAAGTCAGTCAGATACGTTTGCTTTGAAACTCAACATGAAGTTACGATTTACCTACACTTTCAGGGCCCCTTTTGTTTCATTTCAGAAATCAACAAAACCCTAATGTGTTTCTTAGCTCCATATACGGCCTGGGCTGCGTTTTTGGGTTAAGTGTTAGACACTTCTATTTGCTGTGTTATGAACTATGAAAACTGAGTTGTTGACCATGTAATGATTTCTATGTTGATGAAGCAACAAATACTATCAGTGCTGGGGATAATTGCCTTGCTCACGTAATACAGGTTTGTCATTATGATGTAATTATTCCTAAAAATAATTTTTGTCCTCACCAAGTGACACAGCCAAAGTCCTGTGTAGTCCCTGAAAAGACCCCGAATCTTCGTTTAGCCCAAGCCGTAAATCAGAATAACGTTTGGTAACTGCTTCCTGTTACAGGACGTTGGGTCGGGATATCCCAGCTACTGTTTGTCCCTGTCCAGTCTATATGAATCAAGTGGAAATGTGGTCATCGTGATGAATGGTCGTTCAGGTGTATAACGGTAAATACTGACTGGCATTAGTAGCAGCATAGCTTCACAGAGGTTCATGCAGCGCAGTGTGCTTGGACTCAGTCGGGTATGGAAGGGCGGCTGCACAGCAGTTTCAGGACAGAGGGCTCGGGGCTGTTTGTCCCTTTACAGCTGGGCTGGAGAAACTTACCTGAGAGCGGACGGGACTTAAGGGCTAGTTCCCCTGGCATTCTGCATTGCATGCAATGTTGTCATACAGAAACCGCACTTGTTAACACGCAGCTCTAAAAATGTGTCTGTCATAAAGGATGAATAATGTTCGGCATACCGTATCTATATTCAGAGGCCATGGTACGCTGCTGAGGCCATTTCTTGTGTCCACCAATGCTGCGATAATAAGCTTCTTCTTTTACAGGTGAAATATTTCCCTCACTACCTGACCGAGACCGACCGCCTTCACTGTTACTGTCCATTGTAATTTCTATGGAGAAAAAGGGAATGATCTATTAAAACATATTGTATAGTTGCCTTTGCGGAGGCTCCTGCGGGCAGGCTTTGCCTACCTCTTTTTCTGACTTGCATAGAGTAGGAAGGCTAAACACTGCATAAGCTTTGCCAGATGTCTCAGCCTCTAGAAATCCTTCTTCAGCAGGGGAAATCACAGAAATGCGTATCTCCTTTTCTTAAAGCATCTGAATTCTGTGCTTTTTAAAATTCATACAGTGTAAATATGGTTTGTTAGATCTTTGGATAGGAATCATCTTGTATTACGAGGTTTAAACAATCCTACCTGCCAGATCTGCAAGGTCAAGAGCACTGTAAACTGTGTTTCACCTTCTAAAGTATCAACCTAAAAACAAAAATTAATTAATTTACTTAAATCCTACCTGCAAGAAGATAATAAGCCTAAGTATTTATAGATCAATGAAGAAAATACCTCAACGAATTTAAATTCTGGAACGTTCTGGAGAAAGGTTTTACCACTGGAATCCTACGAACATCAAAATTTTGAAGGTCATTCCCACTAAATTAACCTCCCAGAGCTGCCTTAAGAACCTTCCACCACTAAAGTGACCCTTTAGCTGAATAACTCAGTAAAAACTCCAGGCATACATGTAAAGGAATAAGCTGCCGCCAAACCACATAAGGCCTTTCAACAACTTCACAGCAAATCTGTTTTGTTTTTTTTTTTTGTTAGGTACTGTACATAATGCTCAGTAGTTTGCTGCCTTACCAGCGTTAGACAATACTGTCATTTATTCCTAATGGAACTTCCCCAAAGAGCATTTGTGGATTGTACATAATACAAAATACATGAATTCATTCTTTAACATTACACTGAAAAAAAAATTAAATAAAATCTGAGATTTAAATAAAATCTGAGATTTTATTTTCTATTTACTTATCTGTTTGAGCACAGATTGACTGTCAAATTAATTTCTTTATCTGATTCCTAAGCTGTTGCTATTGAACTACTAAACAGTGAAGTCATTGCGTAGCGGTTTCCATGTCCTAACTTTGTTAACAGAAAGCAAGCTCTGATAAACTTAATCACTTCCCTTATTTTTTAATTAAAATGAAAATTAAAAGGAAACTCAAAGGATTAATTCAAACAAACCTGTCTACTCTCTCATTATTCATAAAAAAAAAATGTTTTAGCTGATAATATAAAAGAAAGAACTTGGATATAAAGCTTGCTTTGAGTAGTCCAAACATAAACCAGAAATCTTTACTCCTGAGAAAAAAAGGCTGCTTTCGGAGAAAAAGGACAAGAAAATCTAACAGTTTTCACCCCATCTTCCCAAAGCTCTTTGGTTCCGCTAACAATAACCTGTCAACAGAAGCACAAGAGCCTCCCTGGAGCTGATTCTCCCCCCCTACCATTTTCACAGCAGTGTAATTCCATTGACATCTGTGAAGATTATCCCGGTTTACACCAGGATGTGGGACAAGGATCAGGCCTCTGAACAGCCATGCTATGCTGAAGGTACTAAGAAAGCGTCACGCATTACAGCTGTGTGTTTTCTGACCTATGGTTTCAATAACTGCTATCTACTAGATATCAAAATAATTGTGCCCCCTAGGGGCATTTTGATTTTCATTTACAGTACAGGCATTTGAGTGTGATTCTATGAGAAGGGAAGAATACTTAATATTTACAAATAAAAGCATTCCTTAATCATCAGTCTCTTTCCTTCTGATAATCCCCATTTCTGACTTCTCTTATTCACATAAATGTCAGGTGAGAACTGCCTGACACTGCTTCCTTGTCCTCGGTATCCACAAATTAAAGTTCAGGTTAGGGACAGGAACTGGACCAACTTTACATCTTCATGGAGCAAAGTTCTGCTAATAGCTCACAGAACTCTTTCTGCACTTGTTTTCCATGTGGTTCCTGATTTTCGGTGTGAATGTTTCTTATTTGTCAGCATAGAGTGCAAATTTTAACAGATACGTATTTGTCCGTAGTGTCTCGATTCCATTATCTTTTCTGCACTACTTTTTGGATTTTCTGGTATACACCAGCATATAGTTAAAAGTCATAAGTAAGCCTGAATAGGGATGATTCTGTAAGGAATACCAAATCCAGTAAAACTATGCAAGTTCTACTAACTTGTTACATTTAACAGCTTCCATTTTTCCTTTCCAAATTCCAAAAAGTAGTCAAGAAAATGGAAAGTGAATGCAAAATGATGGTTGATGCATGGAAAGATGGATGGCTGAATGGATGGCTGAATGGGTACATTTATTTTACTGATCACATAGTAGCCTGCCTGCATCATAATTTCTTCTTAGGTAAGATCTGACAGTATCTAAGCTTAACCAAGCTTAGAAAAGCTCCAACACCCACTAAATTCAATGGAAAGCCTCCCAGTGATGTCAATGACTACTGATTCAGCCCCCTGTGAGACCCCAGTACACTCATACTTAGATGGAGATGTTTTTAGTTCCATTGCATCCCATTTAAACTAAGAATAACCATGGTTCAAGGCAAGTGTGTGTTGTTTCTTTTTTAAGGACCGCCTTCCCAACTCTGAGGCTGCAAAGAACAGAAATGCACCAATCTGTCCAACTAACCAATGGAAGGGACCAACATTGGTCGAGACCTTTGTGGCACTGCACTGCCATGAGAGGACCTTCGCCCTGCATGCTCCGCCCTTTCAGGCCGTCCTGCGGATGATGGATTACCTAAAAGCTAAAAAACAACAACAGAAAAAACAGGTTTGTAAGTTACATGCATGGTACCATTATGGTTATATGGTTGGACATTAATCAGGTCAATCACATTTGGAAGCATAAGCTCTAAAGGCAACTAAACTTAGTTTTTAACTGAAAGGTTAGCTGAAAAGTAAATACTGTTGCCTGGCAAACCTGCAAAAGAAAAAATGGTTCCCTGATTTATGGCAGAGTTTTGTAACCAGCAGTCACACATCAGAACAAAAAGAAAAGAAAAGAATAATTTTTGAAATATTCTTTTGCCTTTGTTGTTGCTGCTAAGATGACGTTACAATCTCCTGAAGAGTAGTACAACCAGCCATGAGAGGTGTGGAGATTGGACTGCACTGAAAAGGCAAGTCTTTTTTGCATTCAACTAGATAGCTTTGTCCAGTTTGCAGCATGTGAACAAGTGTACAGCCTTCTGTCTTTGAGCACGCTGCTTTTCTATAATGGCCTTCGGTTATTAAAGCCTTTTAAAGGTCATTGAAACATGTAGAAGGGGATGTAGACACACTTCATCTCACATCACAGCTGTCTCTCTGTTCACTACCCTTGCAGAAAATGTTGCTATTTTAATAACTAAATTGTACTATTTTAATGCTTTCCAGTGTTAATCATGCAGTCCTTGAGATTAATACAGCTTGGGCACCAATTTCAGTGGGAGAAATTTTTAAGGATCATTTCAGCATAAACTACAAGGCTAGAAGAGCAGGCAGCCGAACTCTACTCTTACGTGAAACACATTAGATTTGAGGTTTCCACTCTGGACTGTTGCAGACTGAGAGGGTAAAGAACTTGCTTTTGTCTTTAGGAAGCAGGGAAGCCTATGGATGCATCTATCAAGGTGTGGAGACTCTAGCTATAGATTAATGGACAGAAATGCAAATAGGCAAGATCACGCAGAGGCATCTTTCAAAGATATGGAATGGCCCTGGCCTCTCCCTTTGGCAGAAGCTGTTTGCCTGCATTCTCATGCAGAGATGCAGTCTGCAACTTCAAAGGCAAGAAGAGATGGTCTAAAAAGGAAGGCAAAGTAGTGACAGTGCGGAGATAAGGTAGAAAATGGAAATATGATGAAACCCGTGACTCCATAAATCTGG
>VZTL01043876.1:0-18484 GCA_013400535.1 Scopus umbretta | reverse complement strand
AAAAAAAAAAAAAAAAAAAAAAAAAAAAAAAGGCCTGCAGTAATTCTTATGCTTACTGCTATTTCTTCCTTTACAAGAAGTCAGGTGTGTTTTTTTCCATCAGCAATTGCTAAAAATGGGGTGGTCACAGTAACCCTAGTGCATGACAGGTCATTTCTAGCATGCCTTCTGGAGTGCAACAAAACACAAGGAAATTCATGGGTGGTTCAGAGACTCAGCTTGTGATTCTGCTCAAATAGACAACACAGACAGCTCTAAACACCTTAAAATTAAATATAACCTATGAGAAGATCTGATGTGGTTGCGTGAGCAGTATGGAACAGGCATGTATTGTGTGTGATAGAGTCCTTGTGCTCAGGAGGTGCACAGGCATGTGGGTCAGGTGCAGAGCCAGGACTGTTAAAATGCTCTGGACCATGGAAGCAGGCACAGCACTCAGTGTGCGTATGGGTCACTCCAGGTCAGCTGGCTGAGGAAAAGGGCTCATATCCTGCAGCAAATTACAGAGGCAGTATAGGTACCTAGCCAACGTAAATGTAGGCTAAACAGAGTGATCTCACCATTGGCTTTGGCAAAGAACATGTACAGCAACTGGGAATTTGATTTTGCTGATGGGTAGTAATTTGTTAAGCTGGTGAAACAGTACTGACATTAATTGTGTCTCTACCATCTATTTCAATTTGTTATTGCTACTCAATTTTACCAGTTATTCTTCTTTACTCCTTTACAGCAAATTATTGCAAATCCGCCCTTAACTGGAATCATCTTACAAAAGCTGATCTCAGAAAAGTGTGCCAGCAGTATTTTGAACAGAGGATAACGTTACTGTATACAATGTTAATGTATCGGGTCTGGCTGGGATGGAGTTAACCTTCCCCACAGCAGCCCTCATAGTGCTGTGCTTTGCACTGGTAGCTAGAAAGGTGTTGATCACACACCGCTGTTTTGGCTACTGCTGAGCAGTGCTCGCGCAGCATCAGGGCTGTCTCTCCAACATTTCCCTCTCTCACCAGTAGGCTGGGGGTGGGCAAGATCTTGGGAGGGGACATAGCCAGGACAGCTGACCCAAACTGACCCAAGGGATATTCCATACCATATGACATGAGCTCAGCAATAAAAGCTCAGAGAAAGGAGGAGGAAGGGGAGCATTTGTTATTTACTTTTGTCTTCCAGAGCAATCGCTACGCATACTGGAGCCCTGTTTCCTGGGAAGTGGCTGGACATCACCTGCTGATGGGAAGTAGAGAATAAAATATTTGTTTTCTTTTTTTTGCTTCCATGCACGGCCTTTGCTTTTGCTTTTTTATTAAACTGCCTTTATCTTGGCCCACAAGTATTTTTCCATCTCATTTTCTCCCCTCCTGTCCTGCTGAAGAGGGAAGTGACAGAGCAGCTTGGCAGCACCTGGTGTCTAGCCAGGGTCAATCCACCACATACCCTTAAGTTACATTTTAGGCTACTCAGAATACAGAATTATTAGTGTGCCAGAGAAGTTTCTTTTGCCACAGAAATTGTCTTATCATTGTCTTATGGTATCCTTCATTGTCTTGTCTTCCTTTTCTCTTGGAACATTCCACAGCTTAATATTTTTTTAATTTTTTTTTTCATATTAAGCCTAATTTGTTTGTTTGTTTTCCATATGGAAACCAAAAACATTATTAAAATGGGATGGTTATTTTTTACTTTAATTTATCTGACTGTTCTTTTTATATTTACATTCCACAAATATTCTACCAAATAAGGACTTTTCAATGAAATAGGATATTGGCAAATATTACATATCCTTAGGAAAATGCTCACTCTATCTGTGAATCACACTGAACGAACAATACCAAAAGTTTCCCCTGACAATGAAAAAGAGGAACAGTACTGTGAATTATCTGTCCAATAAGATAGAAGTCCTCAATCCTTTTGTTATTACTTCTAGATAAAGAGGTAAAAGTGCTATTTTTGTTATTGTTTCTAAGACTGAAATTTAAAGATGGGAGCCACTTTTAAAATAGGGGTGGGTTTTTCATTTTTTAAAGTTTCCTTTTTCTCTCATAAGTGGGGGAAAAAAGAAAACAAAAACAAATAAAAACAAGAAAGTGATTCCCTCCACCTCTGTATTTCTAGAGGAATAAAACCAAAAATACAAGTACAAAAAAAATCTAAAGAATTCCAATTATACAATCATTTGACATAACTGGCTTGCTTTCTGGACTGTTCATGAATAGAAAAATAAGTAAAATTTGTTATTACAAATGATTCATGCACTCAGTCTTTCATCTCACAATACCATAACCAACAAGTCCTCTGGCAATGCAGACAATTACGCTCCTTTAGCATTCTTATTAAGCTAGCTAATTTGTGCAGCTACAAGCTTTTTAGAAATGCTCACAAACATCAGGTTTGAAAAAGCATGGAAGAGTTAAGACTAGATTAGGAGTCGTCTCACCAGATTAGACTGCTCAAACAGTGAAGGTAAAAGATTAGAAAGTAAATAAAAATCTCCATGCAGATTGAGGGAAATTAGGGCTAACCAGACAAAACAGGAAGCAAAGGAGCCTTCCAAGAGGGATTGCTATGCATTGGCACTGAATCCTCCAGCTCGTGTCCAGCAGTCATGCCCTTACCCTTGTCCTCTGCCTGGGAAACACGTCTGGCTGGAAAAGGCCCTGAGCTGCAAATCATTGGAGACCAAGCGACTTATTCAGGACATCACCATTGCAGGCTTTCCTGTTTTCTTACTCTTCTCTAAGCATCTAGTTTTGGTCTTTCCCCCACCCCACCAGAAATAGATGCTAGTGCTCTGAATGCTTGTGCACATGCTTCTTGACCCCCAACAAGGAGAGAGAGGGCAGGAGCTTGGTGATGACCCCAGAAGGCAGGTCGTGGGACCTGGGACAGTCTCCACATCCCCTCCCAGTGAGGATGAGATGGGCAGAGGGGTACCACAAAGCTGTGGGGGGTTCTGGGGGCACCAGCTCAAGGGCCAGCACAAATTTGCTGACACTCACTCCTGAAAACTAAATGGCACTGCAGCTGGAGACAAGCACTGAGCACATATCTTGGCTTTAGAAACTGCAACCAAAGAACATGCAGCCAGAGCCATCCAAGAAATTGTCTATTGGCTTCAGAAATCATATGGGAGGTAACGAATGTGTGTTCACCTCACTGCTCTGCCCTTTTCTGCCCTAACCACAAAGTAAAAAACATGGGTATGTAGATGAACAACTCATTTGAGAAATGATCTCTGTAACCTAATGACTAGAGAAGTCCATTACAATGCTGAAAACTTCTGCTCCATGTCTGGCTCCACCAAACACTTGTTTACACAAACAGAACAACTCAAAGAATGAGAAAAGACCAAAATAAACCACATCTCTAGGACAAACCCCTGGCAGTGCAAGTGTAAAGTTTGACTGTGCTTCAGATCCATCTCAGCAGCTGTGATTTTGGTGTACCCCACCCCACCAGAACAGTGTGACCGGCAGGCCACCAGCTCTTCCACAACCACATTCAGGGTGGGACCAGAAGTTTCCTCTGGGACCTAAGAGCTGTTCCACCTCTGTTGAGTAAACATTTTATTGTAGGCCATACCAGTGTCTTGTACCTCTTGCTTACAGCAGGAAAACTCCAGAAGACCCCCTTGGGAAAGGGTTTTTTACAACAAGATTTTGCCTATTTGTTTTTGCTGATGCTATTGACTGTATTCCACCCACATAATCATCAATTTTTTTTCTATCTCTTAGACATGTGCCTTTCATGTTTTATTGGTTCAATGAGCCACAAGTTGGAAGGAAGTTTTCTGTGCACAGCAGGACCACGGATGGGCAAAGGCTCAGCTGTAGGCTGGGTTAAGAAATCTATAGACATGTTTGTTCCTAATATCTTCAGTTTGTCATAAAAGCTGTAGCTGTATTTTTCCATTCCTGATTATAAATATGCCTCTGTTATAATCATCTTCCTACAGAATGAAATGTAGGAAGTTTATTTTGCTTTTAAGACCATATCCTCCTAAATATTATAGGCATCCACAAAATAATCGCAAATATGTTCTTTGACAGTTTAAATGAAAGTGCCTTAACATTTAAAACCAAATTTTATTGGATATATTTAGCTTTTGGATAAATGAAGGAAATAATAAAGATGACTGTTTTTCATTCCACACATTCAGTAAATTGAGCTTATGTGATAACTTTCATAGGATAAATGTTAGTTTAAATTATCTGCATTTGACCTTTAAGCTAGTATTAAAATGCTAAACCAATTTATGCTGTTAAAATGCATTGAACAAATTATATGACAATAACTCTTATACAATGTGAAGCAATTTTGATGATCTTTAAAGATAGTGGATGGTATTTATGATAACAGCTCTAAGCGCCTTTATATCACAGCTGTGGTGAGGCTTAATGTGGCAGGAACTGTCAGACTGGATCAATACATGCTTTTCAGGCTTCTTTTGGTGCCATAATCCAGCCCCTGCAAGAAGTGACCTCATGAGCCTAAGCTCTTGTTGTTCTTGTTATGTTTTGTTAATTGAAGAATATCGAGGCTTATGAAAATGACAAAGCTGAGCAAAAGCTAATTATGAAAGAAAAACAATAAAGCCAGGGGTGAGTCTAGGTCGGCTTTCAGTGGGAGTCCAGAGTCTACTATAGTTTTTCTGCCATTTGTCTGCTGGTGTTTGAGAGGAGAAACTAGCATTTCTTGCATACTAAATTAGTGAGCAAAATCAAGTAAGTATTTTAGTTTTTTCCAGAGAAGCCTTTGTTGCTTTAAGAAGAAAGCCATCAACTCACTAAGAGGAAGCTGTAGGTGACAACAAACAAGTTGCAGACAAATAAACCGCTTGTCTTTCCTATTAATTTCTCTCTCATGTTACCTGTGGCCCCCTCTAACACCCAGCTCTCCTGCTGCCTTACGCAGCCGGGCGCAAGGGCTGTGGGATAGGGCCCTTCAGCGATACGGAGGCACTAGCACCTTGACTTATTCAATCTAACAAGGGCTGCAAGGATAACAAAAAGAAAAGCTTTTACCACGAAGGCGGAAACATTGTCAGCAATGAGAGTGAACAGTGTTAGAAACCTCAGGGGAAAACATAACCTCACTGTTAAAATGAATTTTTACTTTAATTTAAAAGCCTTTTGTATGAAAGTGCTAGGGCACACACACAGCTTAGCACATGCATCTGCTCAGGACTCAGTTGACTGTAAGCAAAAATATGACAGATCGCTAAGCCGGTTTGTAAAAGATTGCCTGATACCTGGACAGAGTCACCAAGTGACAGCTGCAAATAATTGGCTGCACCTTTTCTTAAGTATTTTAGTAATATACAGTAGATCGTTAGCCAAATGTCTCACCAGGATCCCAGTCCTCGTGCAATGTCTAATTCTCCGGCAGGAATCCTGTCCTTCTCTGGATCTCAAGTTTAATTATCGCAGCAATTTCTCTGCCTTTGGAAAAGCTCTGCTACACCAAAGCCAGATGTATTTCTTATTGGATAATAGTTCCCTTTGCATTTCATAGAAAATATTGCGCTGAGTCCAGCTGTATATTATACATTCGGTATGCAGACACTAAATTAAAATATAAATGGACTATGTAAGTGACATGTGGTTGACGTTAGTGTTAGAGAAACCTAGAAATGAGATTAAAAAACTAATCTAAACATGTAAAAAATGCCTTATAGTTTTCTAGAGGAGGATTTCATGCTGGAGGTTTAGCTGTATGTTTTTAAACACAGGCTACTAATATTTTCAAACAATCCACACGAGTTCATACAAACATATTCCAGAGCCATCTTTTCTACAACTAAATTACTTGGATAAAATGCCGCTGTTGAGATATGAGCACAGCTTCCATGTCCTTACCCTTAAAATTAAGTGTGCAAATGGAGTTCATTTTTTCCTTAAACGCCACAAAATCACATTAACAGGAGTGCAGTCCAAACAGACAAGCAAATTTAACTGAAGATCTCCCAATATCATGCATACGGACAGGGTAGTGTATTTCTACTTCATGCTATAATAAAAGTAATCTAGTACTGATGCATTGTTACCAAAAGCTGCTTAAATCATGGTGATCTATACAGATATTCAGAAAGAGATCTTAAAAACAAACAGAATTAATTACTTGGTTCCTGTCTAAGACAGAAATCTTTGAGTGTCTTAAGGACCAACCGAAGTAAACTGACCCACAAGGGATTTTTGGCCAGAAATATTGGATATGGATGCATGGGTACAATTAAAGTAGGTAGCTTAGAACTGAGGGGTAAAACTTGTGGCTTAAAGTTTGTTTCTGTTTTTTTCAAGGCATTCTTGGGTTTTGCAGATAACTGGGGCAGCTATGGGAGCAGACATTTGGGAATTTTCCCTGTGAGCGATCCCTCTGGATGGGCTGGGTATGCTCAGCAGCAGCAGCCCTAGGCTCAATGGCTCTGCAGCACCACGAAACAGAAAGGTGAGGATTGTATTAGAGAAAACAGAAGGGTAAACAACAGGATAGGAGGACAAAGCACA
The DNA here is from genome assembly GCA_013400535.1 of Scopus umbretta. Taxonomy (NCBI): domain Eukaryota; kingdom Metazoa; phylum Chordata; class Aves; order Pelecaniformes; family Scopidae; genus Scopus; species Scopus umbretta. The sequence goes on along the minus strand of VZTL01043876.1, from coordinate 11,978 downwards.
GATTGCAAGGCTACCTAACCCATCCAGGAAACACTCATGCTGTGACAGTGCTGTCCTCCACCTGGCGATCACAGCCCCTCTGCTTGCAGGGTTTTTATGGGGCATCCTCAGCACCCTACATGGGCAAGCAGCCCCAAGGTGAGGTCTGCCCATGCATGGGGCAGTGTGTGCATGCAGCCATGCTGTCCAGCATTGCCAGGTCTCTGGGCCCAGCTGAAGAAGGAAACCTTAGGCTTGGTGGTGTCTCAAGTGAGTCTTGCAAGTCTGAGCACCTCCAGGAGAGAGAAGTGCCCACACACCGGCTCTGCCCAAGCTCTCCCTGACTGTGACCCTCACAGCCTTCCCCTGGGATGCAGATGCTAGCTTACTCCAGCCTGCACTGAAGCCAAGGAACCCCAAACCCCAATTTGCCAATCTTTGCAGTGGCTGGCCAGCCTCTGCATGCTTCAGGGCTGGATCCTGCCCCATGGGCTCTTTTTTAGCTGCCTCTTGTGATGGAGAATTAACTGGGGTTGGGGGCAAGTCTGTTCCATCCCATCTGTGCCGGGGCAGCCCACCCACAGCTACCCGCTGAGCAGTGCAGCCACTCAGGGGAAACAGGGTGGGCTTGTTTGGGTTTTGTGGGTTTTTTAGCTTCCCTCTCTTAACCCAGCTGAGAGAAATGAAAAGGCTGAGTTTAATGTTGCTTTGTTCCCGTACCTCCTCCTCTTCCCTACCCCCACAGCACTCTTTGCTGGGGCTGGGGACACATGGCTGGAGAGTCCCCACCAGGCATGGGCAATCCTGTCTAGGAATTTCGGCCAGAGCTTTGGCCCAGGAGCTAATTCACATCCTTGGGTGAACTCCCACTGCTTCACTCCATCTCGGGCTTGCAGGTTAAGAGTAGGATCAGCCTCCGGTTTTCAGCTGCTGCCTCTCTGCTGCAATCTGTCTGGGGGAGCCATCCTCCAGATGCTTGAGGAAACCACTGCCTTTTTTTAAAGGATTAAAGTTTATTATTAACAATGCTGATTATTAGTTGGATTGGAAGTGTCCGCTCATTAATCGAATCCTTTTTTCCAAGGCATTGCCCAAATTCAGAGCTTTTCCAAATAACTCACAGTAACAGTGGTGTTTGTTGCTCATTATTCATGGGCTGCAAAGAAATTACTTCTAATCTAAGCATATCTTTAATCTAAAAGCAAACATTGCTTCATAAATCCAACACTGATCACATCTTTCTCCAACATGACAGGAACTGAACCCAGACAGACTTTTTTCTATGCTTATTAAGGAATCCTTTGAAGCTGGTGGTGACCGCTCAGAAAGTCTATGCAGAATAGTCATGCTTAAGGAAATCACATTAGTGTCTGATAAAGAGACACATCTTAATTTCACTCTGTTTATCTTTGAGGAGAAAAAGCAGTGGACAATATTGCACATGAGGAGACAATGGAAGTGCTGTAAATTGGTAAGTCAAAGCTCTTGTTTTTTAATGCAACAAATAGCCAAATGCATCAATTAAGGAAGCTCCAGGAAGGAGTAGAAAAGAGCATTAAGCAGACAGAGAACACCACCAGGAGGGAGAGCAACATGTTAAGGCATGTAAGGAACTGCAGAGAAAAAGAAGTGTCAAATGAAATATACTTAGTGATGTGAAACATGCAGTTACCAAGCATTGCTTTGCATTATAAAACCTAGAAGATAGCCAAAGAGGAATTTAAGATCATGTAAAATGGAATGGAATTTATAAAGAACAGGAATTTCTGAAGCATGAAAAAGCACTCTGCAGAAGCTCGATATGCACAGATATATTGAGTAAATGGGGTTGTTGCGTTTTTTTCTTCCTGGTGCACACACTCACACCAAAAATTAAAGCCTGCCTTCCACACCAAATCCTGGGCCCTGATTCTGTGTGCACTGTGATTCATAGGACCACTCCAACCTATAGCGCTGAAAGCAGACCTTAGAACCCTCTTCTGCACAGCTAGGAGCTGTTTACCCAAGCATGCCTGAGTGACCCAGCCCAAGCCAGCAAGTGGTGTACGTTTATAATCCCACTGCCAGACCTGCATGCAGTCACATTGCAGCATGCCCACGGGCCTCACACAGAGCACGTGGACCGGGACAAAGGAGGAATGTCTTGGTATTTTATAACTCTGTGTTATTTCCTTAACATAGTCCTCTTAGAAATGCACCACATAGTGATCTTCTGGAATTCATTTTCTCATGCTGGTAATACTGCTTGACCAATCAGCTGTTTGCATATAGATAATACATGTTTAGTTAAATACATATATTTAATGTTATATGGATTTATAAATATTTAATACATACACAAAAAGCACTGGAAGTCATACACAATGGTAGAGCTGCATGTACTTAGCCTAACTCTAATGAACACATTCTGGATTTTGGACTATGTACTATATTAAAATCACTGCAGTTTTTATTAACATGAGTGACATTTTCTTATGTGTCAGACTTTAAATGGCTTTTCACTAAATTACACTTCTAGGTTTGAGGGAGTTTTTTTCCTCTGCAGACATCACAAATGAGATATAGCATGGTCAAAGATTTTAATATATTCATAGTAATTTTAGTTCTTTTCTGAAGCTAAGCTCTGTGCACAGAGGTTTGCAGCAAAAATCTCAGAAGAGTCATCTGTAAGCTCTTCTAGTCATCTGCATGCACTTGGTTATTTGTACATATAACCAGAATACCAGTCGACCCTCTCTGAGCAGACTTGGAGCTCCCCTGTCTTCAGCTGACTGCTATGTACATTCCTCCTCTCGCAGGTTATCTAAGCTCCCTCTGCAGTTAGTGAAATCATCTGCAGAGGACAATTCCTCCAGCGTCTTCTAGGCACTTATTTATGGTCCACTGACGACAGAGAGAGCCTAAACAGCTATCTTAGATTTGACACCTAACTTTTCCAAATCAATGGCTAAGCAAGAAAAAGCCCTCCCTTGCTGTAAGGACGATTTGAACATAGACAAGAGTGGAGGAGGGTTGATAGAGGGAAAAGTGAACATGCACACACTGTGTACACACATATATACTGCAAATTTTTTGATAATGCTTTTCATGGGAAATATTACCATGCGAAACAGATGCTCCTCTCAGATATACCTTCAATTTCTCATGCCCTTATCCCTTCAGGGATTTTTAATTTGCACTGGTTTTCTTACTGTGGAGCCCTAATGATGTCAGTACCACTTGGTCTGGTTATAAGCCACAGATCTGGGTTTAAAAATGTATGCCTGCCACATATACTTTCACACAAGAATATTTTTCTTCATGATCCTTAAGGCAGTGTTTGTGCTTAGAGCCTCTTTAACAGCAAATTATAACAGCGGCAACCAATTGCAGAAGAGAAGAAAGCTGGTTATTGTTTTCTGTCTTTTGCCCTCTTCCTCATACACAAAAGCAGGATGGAACATTATTCAGAGCTGGTTATTACAAGGTAAATGCTTACAAGTAAAGATGTACCAAGACAAAATAAGTGCATTTGTAAACTGCTCATGGCTATGCCACAAATAATGCACTTGCCTTTTACACAAGTAACCCTTCATAGTACATTTGTTTGCCGTGTCTCATAGCAGCTATAACACTGTGAGCCATACCTTTTCATGACTTTATTATTGGTAATCTTTGTTAGCCTGTCTCTCTTCATCCACAATGTCAAAGTTACAATGTGCACAAAGCTGCCAGGCTCCCAAGTCACACCTGGCCCTCAGAACACATCACACCTACGTGCTCGTATTTAAACTGGCTTCTTGTCACATTTTTGCCTGGACTTTCAAAATGCTCCTTCCAACCTATGAAGCTTAGCACAGAGTCACCATTTGTGTGCAACAAACCATTTCTGCCTTTCTGTCCCAGTTGCTATTTAACAGTATCTGGCATAGGTCGCCTGGGGTCAAATCTTCCCAAATTACATCGTAAGCTAGAACCTCCCTCTTCCTCAAAATTTTAGAAATGAGGAAAAGGAGAGATAGATGACCTTCAAAATCTCATTATAGATCTAGCTGCAAATTCTGTAAGTTACTTTTCTAATATCGCAGTATCCAGGCCCTAAATTAAATTTTGCAGCCTGGGTCAATTCATAGGACCTAAAACCTGCAGCTCTGGACCTGAGGATGGGGACTGCTAAAACTATCTTGTTTAGATACATTAGCAGAATTCAGAAGTCTGCATCAATGTAGTGGAGACCTCTCTGGATAAATGTAGCCATGTGAGGTTGTTCAGTGTTTGGGCCAGGTAAGGATCTTTTTAAATAAAATATATCAGACATATATCTTTCTCCACACTTCGTTAAAACTGGTTTTGAAAAAAATTAAATTGTAAGATATGTTTTTTATCCTGCTGAACAGTCTTCAGAGAGTAATCATTAATATTTGTATCAGTATTTTCCAGTGTGTGCACTGAATAAAAAGTGAATTTAGGTTGTACATATTTGAAGTTTTTTCTGTGCCTTGATAACATCAAGCAATTGGTCTACATGTGGGCATTTTCCATGGAAGCGATTATTCTTCAAGGGGACCTATGATTTCTTCAAGACCAGAAATAGGAATGGAAATAGGACAAGAGAAAATGACCTTAGGTTGCACCAGGGGAGGTTTAGATTGGATATTAGGAAAAATTTCTTCACCAAAAGAGTAGTCAAACATTGTAATAGGCTACCCATGGAAGTGGTAGAGTCACTATCCCTGGAGGTATTTAAAAGACGTGTAGATGTGGTGCTAGGGACATGGTTTAGTGGTGGACTTGGCAGTGTTAAGTTAACTGTTGGACTTGATCTTAAAGGTCTTTTCCAAGCTAAATGATTCTTTGATTCTTTGTTCTGCTGCACTAATGTCTGTGTCCCAGTAAGTGAGAAGGCACAAGTCAGGAACTGAGCAAGAAACAGCCACAGCCTGTCTCATTTATCTGCCTAAAGATCACCGTGCAATGAGAGACAGCTTGTGGACACCAAAGCATTCTCCCTCCCTCAAATGCCTCAGGAGGGCTTGGGGGTTTGCTTCGTTTGCTTTTCCTGAATTGGAGTGGAAGATTGATTATTGGGAGCCCCAAGAAACAAGTGTCAGGACTTGATCTCCAAAAATATCTTTTCTTGCTGTTTTCTGTGTTGCCCGCTTCCAGCTGGGCAGGAGGACGTTGCAGCAGACTGGCTTGCCAGACTGCACACAGTTAGCTGCCAGATTTTGCAGACCAAAGAGTTCTGAACTAGGGAATCTCCAAGAGTGGGCTGGTCATTTATAGCTGTGGCCACTGATACCTTTGAGAGTGTGTTGCCCTGGTTCTGGGACTGGTCCATAGAACTGGGGGACCAGAGGAAACCTCCACCTGGCCAGAGGTTCCTCATGCCCCATAAGCAAAAGCTCTACCTGGTTCCTCCAAAAAAATTCAACAGCTCTGAGTTTTTGTCAAAATGAGCCATACATATCAGCCATATGTATTACACAAATGATAACTGCAAGCACCTGGCTAAGTCCCTAGCTCCAAGATCAGACCCCAAAACATGTGGTTCCATATTGCTTTGCTGTAACAGTAGGATTTGCCAACTACTTTTGAGCAACTAGGGTAAAAATAAAGAAAATAAATACTTTCCTACAAAAAACAGATTCATTTGAAGCAAAGTCAACCCCTTCAAATTTCAAAGGTGATAAGAACAGGCCATGACTGGTCTGTCACTTATCGTGGTAGACAGAAACCACATGTTACTCTGAGCTCTGAGATTGCTGCTCTGCTCATTCTTCCGGCTCTGGACTAACAGCAAAAAAATTGAGGGAAGCCAAGATCACAAATTTTCCTTTCTCACCGAGGAGTATGCTGTTTTGCTAACTCTGAGCTGTTGGAGATCACTGTAATCTGCAGAGCTGGGATTACAATCATTAAGAAAATTGTGTGCAGGAATGGCCAGGCACTCAATAGTTTATGCATTTCATCCTCCAGAAAAAAAGTGTGATATTTTTTAAACTTAGGATTTACAGCTGTACTTAGTTCACAACTGTCATGTAACACACACACCTGTAACACTCATTTTCCCTGGAAAAGCAGGTTGTATCAATGCTATGTGCACTCTTGTGGAAATGAACTATGAGGACAAAGCGTAGGATTGATATGATTTTTTGACTTGTCTTTGCCTCACAGCTTTCTGAAGCTACAGAAAGGCATGAAAGCCAGCTCTCCAGTAAGGAAAAGATTAGTGTTCCCCTGAAGTCAATAGAAATATATGAACAGGGTCCAGGAAGGTTTGTCTGAATTTAAAACTATATATGGAAAGAGAAGTTTGTCTATTGATCATGGAGACTGCTCGTGTTGATGCAATTTAAATAAAATGGTGAATATAGCATGGTGAATCAAACAATTACCCATCCCTGGAAAGGTCAAAGTCCTACCATTCAGAAAGTGCAAGGTACATACCTGGCAATATTTTTCTATACTTGAAAGGCCAACAAGATGACTCTGCTTTACAAAAAAAAAAAATAAAAAAAGAGTTTGACTGTTCAAACAGAGCATGTAGTAGCATAAATATCATCTGGTTTTGCAGTTTAAACATGTTCTGCTCAATTTCCTACACTCAAGATAGTTTATGGGCCTTAACCCATGATGTATGGTCACCATCCAGCACACTTCATGACAGCAGATACCTGGCAGGGTGCATGCCTGCCACTGGAGATGCCCAGCTGATTTCTTTGATCTCCATTTTTTGTGTTCAAGCCATGTCCTTTGGAGGGCAGATCTGTGTTACTGTACACCTATATCTGTTTTCGATTTGAGTTAGGCAGCATTGCTTTATGTAAAGGGATTATCTTTCAAAGTTTCATAGGCCCCCAGGACATCTCAGTTCATGGAGGAAAGGAATATCCCTTTTTTGCTGCTTTCCAAATAGGTTCCCACTGAAGCCATTTTTTCTCAGTTGTCATTCAGTATCGGGGGCCTCCTCAAACGCTGCATCCTCTTAACAGCTCTGTCTCATAAGGTTACTGCAAAAAACACACTACCCCTTAAAAGGCCCCCTCCTCTTTATATGGCATGAATTACTGCTAAGGAGGTCATAGAGGGGGAAAAAATGAAGAGGAGAAGGAGGCTTTTTGCTACTCTGAGGAAGTAGCTTGTGAGGAAAATGCTTTTCTCCACTGCTTGGGATGACTAGGGAGCCTGGTGGACCCAGGTTTGTTGACACTCATGTGAACACGGTAATCTCGGAGGGCTGGTTGCGCTTCTTAAATCATCCTTCAATAAATTTGCTACTGATGATGCAGATTTTGTCCTTCCCTCCCTACCGCCCTCAACAAAGCAGGGAAAATTACTCAATTAATTTCCTGGCCATTGCAGGGGCTGCCTGGCAAGGGCATACTGCCTGTCTGTGCCAAACTAGGGATATATATTTTCCCTGGGAGCAGAGCACATTACGACTGTGTGCTGTGAGGCAGGGAAGTGCATGCATGCATGCTGGAACAGGCAGCTGATCATTCCCATGACAGCTGCTGCGGGGGGAGCAGGGAAAGGTGTGCCCACCGCCCCATGCTGCCGCCTCCTGTGTGTGACCCCGCAAGGGAGTCATGCAGGTGACCCTGTGCCCAAGGGATTTCTCAGCCCATGACTTGTTCTCAAACGAGGACTTCCTCCGATGGATAGGCTTATATTCAAGGCGGCTAGTCATGTGCTCTGTTCATTTGAACTGCTGGATTCACCAGGCCTGCGATGGCTGGCTGTTTAAAAACACAGTGTGTTTCCAACTCTGCAACATAGGGGAGCTATCATGTAGTTTTTAGCTCTTTGGCAGAAGAACACTGTACATGAGGGTTAGCAGGTTAAATCTGATGGGATAAGTACATATTATTTTGCATTAATGGAAATGTCACTGCTAATGAGAGCCGCAGTGTGCTCCAAAATATTTGGGATTAAATATATTTGGGTTTATACACCAGGTGCACATAAATATTTGTAAACATTTGTATGCATTTAGTCCATCTGAGCAATTTATTAAGTAATATGTATGCAAAGCAGTAATTCTCAAGGCTTCATTTTCCTGAAACCACCAACCTGGTCTGTATTAGAAGAGAAGACTGTAAAACACAAGAGGTACCTATCACCAGATACCCTCTCCAATTCTCCCTCCTTCCTCTCCTGCTTTAATCAAAGATGAAAATACTTTGACTTCTAAATTAAACAGGGCCAAGCAACTTTTAGCATTGGGTTAACTGTGCGGGCTGAGCTCAGCTTCTCAGGACCTTAAGCAGGTATTTCCATGCCAATGGTTCAACTGCAAGACTTGGCAGTTGACAAGAGCTCCTGAACTCATTATACCTAATTACAAATGGGAAATAGATTTATTTTTACAGCTATGTGTAGCAGCAGTTAGATGTAGGAGTTCTTGAACCCACAGCTGAATTTCAAACCAAATTGACCCTTTCTGCTTTGCAATACATGCCTTCCATTCATGTTGGGGTGGATGAGCTGTCCTTCTCCATATCAGCTACTGTTACGGTGGTCATTTTTCTGAACCAGTTCTGTGGGAAATGTTGTCAAAAGGCTTTCTAGTATTTCTTCAGGGTGAAGCTGCATAACAGGGCTGTGAAAAATATTTGGCATACAATTCTATAATCAGTAAAAAACTATAAGGTTTTTTTTTCATTCCAAGAACTGTTTCTGAAAGACAAATGGAAGAAGCATTTGTGTGAGAAATGGTAGTTGACAAGAGGCTTTTTATAAGTCTCATATTTAGCTGAATTCATCTTAACAAATTCCAATCTGGAAGCACTGTAACTCTGAAAATTAGACCCTAGATATAGCAGAAATACCTAAATCCAAAATTTTTTTCAACATAAAACGAGATACATGGCTTCATCATTCACTGGTACTTGTTAGCAAGCTACTTACTAGAGAAAAGAGAGTCTTATTCAGTGAGTTACACAGTCTCACATTCTTTTATTTCAAGTTGTAATTGTCCTACACAATTTCTTGCTTGAGTTCCTGTCACTGCAACTTGAAATTCACTAGGAGCTGCGTTCAAGCTGGCAGAAGGGCTCCCAATACAGAAAGACATGGTCTCTGCTCACGATATAATTTGAAATGAGATGCAGCTTGTAGGTTTTTAATTTCATTTGTACTCATTAAAGCATAAGCAGTTGCTCATTCACTGTATCTTGGCACACAAGATGGATACATAAATTGTTCTGGGAATAGGGAAATTAGGCAAATAATAGTAGCCATAAGTGAACACCCATTTTGAAAAGGAGGCTACTATATCTAAGAAATTCCTGTCTACTCTTTAAGGTTGGGGGGTTTCAAATTGTGGTGGCTCTATTTTGAAGGGAAAAATAAGAGATGCAGGATTTGGAATTGTTTCAGTACAAAACCAACCCAATATGTTCAATGCAGCTTATTTATATTTTATGAAGAAGAACAAGAGCACTCTGGAACAGGAAACAAGAGCACACAACAGGAGGAAGGCAAACCTGGCAGAGGTCTTTGTTCTGCCTCATGGCATTGATCCAAATTCCCTTACTGCCCTGGGTCCTCCCATACTATTTGGAGACGAGCAGACCTTCATCCCCTTCAAGGACCTTCCCAGCAGATTTCAGTGCCCTTCTCCAGATGTATTTCCACAATGATCCAGTGGAGGCACATCTCTTTTGCCATCACTGCCAGTGCTAAGCTTTCCAATGGCTTCAGCAGGCTCTGGTACAGGCTCGTAGTGTATGGTACCACTCATTTTCAAATCAGTAGCAATCCTGTCCTTCATTTCTGTGACTCAGATAAAAAAAGCCCTTAAAGCAGAAATTGCCAGAGTATATTGAATGCAGAACCATCCTTCTAGTGCTCTTACTTATTCACTACAGTAAACAATGCCATTTAAAATAATTTCCAAATCTCAATTTAGGAAAAAAAAATCTCTTTTAGCTGTTACTCTCACAATGGAAAGCTGCCTCAGAGCATGTTGCATTTCAGAGGAGCCTGTGAGATTTTGTTTTAATGGGAAGCTAAATGAAATGTTTAAATTTCAAATCAACAACAGAACATGTTCAAAGAGCTATATTTATAGGGTTTAAGTGAAAAATGCTCTGGCACCGCTTTTAAATAATGCTGGCAAGCAACAGAGGGAAGAACACCACTCACTGATTCTTTGCATGGCTTAGTCCACATCCTTATTCAAGGCTCACGTATAATGTGAGTTGTTGGCTGTGATACTTTGGTTGTAGTGCTAGTGGAATTCACTGTAGGCAAAGGCTCATGATGCTAAACAAAGCAGACAAAAGGCTTTTACAGAATAATAAAAACAAGTCTCCATTTATGACTTAAAGTTAAATGTCCTCAGTGAAGATATTACTCAATAAATAACTCTGTGGGAAAACCTGTAAAATATAAATGCCCTGGCAAGCTGGGGAAAGCACTGAGGTGATAGAAAAGCTTAAAGAGTGAAAAAGGTGAAAAAGGACATTGTGTCTAGCTCAAAGCTCAGAGTTCTTCGCTGAATTACTTCTCTTGCAGGTCTCAGTTCTAGTACAGCTCATGCATCTGGGAAAGCAGGGTCTAAGTTTCAAGTCTGCTGAAACTATGTCATTTTTTTATGTTCAACTAATACAATATTAAGCTTGCATTTCTAGGGTGAACATGAAGAAAATAACTCGGAAGTAGAAACAAATGTAGGCAGACTGTGGGCAAAGGAGCAGAATGGGAAGAAAGAAAACTGTTAATGAGAAATTAAGGACAGAAACAGATGATGCTGCCAATTTTTAAATAATAGTTATTTTGCTTTTATAAGAAATGGAAACCAAAAATTATTTTGGCAAGATTAGTCTGCAGACACTTTTCAGTGCTTCATTCTTTTTCCATAGTGCTGACTAATGGTATAACATCATTATCTTCCCTTTAACCGTAAGATGTCTAGGTTTAGGAGATAAGTTTATGCCATCTAAGCATTATTCCTATGGCTTGAGCAATTGGTTGGTTCATTGTCTGCTTTGGTTGTAAAGGAAGGGTTTTGCCAGAAGAAAAGAGGGGACCAGCATTCTTGCCCATTTCTCAGTCTGTCAGAACTCACTTTCTCAGGCCATATATTCAATGCTGTAAAATTGTTGCATGCCTCACTTCTGCCTTACTGAGATGTATGGGAGATTCCATGTCACCTCCAATAATGGAATCAGTATAAACATTGAATCAGCCACAAAGGCGCATGTGGCAGATGCACTCAACCCCTTAACCAAACTAGCGGTAGTTTGGTACAGGCTTCAAAGGAGGTAAAGGCCTGAGCTGTAGCTGGGCCAAGAACTCCTCACTCCTCTGATTCTGGTCTGGTCCCTGAGAACCCACAAAGGAGCTGAGTGGCACAGTGAGCATCAACGCATATGAGCTTGGAACCCTGACCATGTGATTAACACATGAATAGTGGGTGGCTTTTCCAAGACTCATTTATCTAGGAACAAAGAAAGTTGTGGGTACAAGGAGTCTCATGCATACCTTTCCTCACATGTGATTTGACTACAGGCCAAACACTTTATTCCATAAATATGACAGCCTAAGTGAACTTTCTTTGAGGTCTCCCTACCAGGCAGTGTGTCTGCATGGAGGTGATCTCCTCTTGAGCTGGGATGCCTCCCAAGCTTGCTCCTTGAGGCAGAGAGACCTTTCACCAACAGCAGATCTTTGCTAAGTGACTGATATCGCACATAATCTTGTAGTATGGTAACTTTGATTTTGACTTGGTTACTTTGATTTTTTCTTGGAAACTTTGACTTTTGTCTTGGTAACTTTGATTTTGTCTTGGTAGTTTTGAATAGTTGTTGAAATGATTGTGCCGTACAACTATAGAGTGAACTTTGCCATCATGTTAAGTTGAACTGTTACAACATCATATTAAAACCAGTTTTGCTAATACCTTTGACACTGTTCTTTAAGTGAACTAAATCACCCATTCATGAAAAATTGGTATAGTCAGCAGGATGAAAAATATAATATATAATAACTGATTACTTACAGAAGCATGG
>VZTL01043872.1:17745-71919 GCA_013400535.1 Scopus umbretta | reverse complement strand
CCCTGCATCTGCCCACAGCAGAGGGGTCCAGCCACTGCCTACCCAGCCCCTCACGCTATCCTCATCAGGGAGTTTTGGGTGCAACGTGGCTGCATCCCGGGAGCACAGCCAAATGGGCTTTGACACCATGAGATTTTTTTTTACTCCCAAACAGGCATCTGTTTTTAGGCAATGCAGAAGTTAGATGGTTGTCTTCTAGGATATGCCTGGAAGAGCATGAGGTCAGCTCAAATGCAAAATTTATACACAATTGGGAAAGTTTCTTTCTTCCGTCCATAGGTGTTTGACTAATCAGGTTAAATGGTTTTACCAGAGGTCTTTATAGGCTAAAAAAATTAAGACAAGTGTCCCATCCCCAGAAACTGCATACAGACAGCCTCCTTTTCCCAGAAGGACTTGCCCTATCCATTGTTCCTCAATGTCAGTGGGGTCTGTGGGACCTTTAGCCACCCCTGACAAACAAGTCTCTTCTCCTCAGACCCTTCTGGGTGAGGATGGAGCCTTTGCTTCTGGTTCTGGCTTAAACCCATGACCGTCACAGCTGTTCATGGCTCTCATGCTTTCATTGCACTGGCAGAAGGGAGCAGCACATTTGCTCCCTAGTGGGCCAGGCAAACGGGATCACTGCCCAGTTAAGCCCGACTTGCAATGAAATGTTTGTGGACCACAGTGAGAGATGCTGAGGGAGCCATCGCTCTCCAGCTCCTTGCAGGCTCACCATGTCACACTCAGCCCAGTGCTCATTTTCTTTTCCTCACACCGAGAACATGTCTTTTCCCCAGGGGTTATGTGATTCCTTTTCAGCCAGCCAGCCACCCGTGCACCTGTTTTCGATCAAAATTTTTCTACTGTAGCTCTTGTTGGCTCAGAAAAGTGCTTTGACAAGCTTGAAATTTCCTGCCTCAGGAAGGAATAACATCTCTCTAAAAGAGTGCCATGGATTCTGTTGGAGAGCTATTACCCATGAGCTGCAGAGAAAGTTGGACTTATTAAGAGGATCAGGAACTGAAACAGCCCTTGTGGTTGCAATACTAAAGATGTTCCAGAGCTCCTGGCTCCAGTGTAGGACACCACTTGGGTCACTGTCATTGTGGCACCTTCATAAAGACACTTCTCAACCTCTGTTTCTTGTGCTCAAATGTTTGCCTACCCTAGTTCAAGAAAATGTAGCATATATGACATCCTTGTGAGCAGTAAAGTCAGACACTCTTCAGCTGAGCCTGGTGGGGCAGAAAGCTGAGCTGAAGCTGCAGCTGATTGCAACTCACCCACTTCCCTCTCCCCAGTGACATGAAGAAACCCTCCCTGAAATGGGAGAAATATTTATGCATGCTTTCACGCTGGAGAAGAAATCTGTGAGGATGGCAGTTTCTGTATAATGGCCCTTCGAGTTTGGTCTCCACTCTCCTTGACCTGCGTCCTGCTAAAACTTTCAATAAGCTATTTATCAGGTAAATATGTAAACCAGCCATCATTGTATCAACATATGGTGACAGTGACTGAGAGCTACCCTGTTAATTGCTGACCCCATTTCTATTTCAGTCTCTTGGCATGTCCTCTAGGAAATGAATGGGATCAGTCATGATAAATCCATTCTCTGTGGCACCAGATAATCTGTTTTCAAGCTGGACCAGATGCTGAGATGCCCGTCCTGGCAGCCTGCCATTGGATGACCAAGGAGGTTGTAGTGCAACGTGGCTGCATCCCTGAAGACCTGTGTTGGTGCCCCCTTGTACAGTAAATGGTTTTGCTACACAGTATTGTATCCTAAAATGCCCTGCTGAGGTATGGCACATCCCACTCTTGCATGCTGCATGGAATGGATGCATCTTTCTAAAGGTCCCACAGATTAATTCCTGGATGGCTGACAGCTTTTGATTTGGGTATTAAACCAATGCAGAAAGGCCGAGTGTCTAACAACTAGAGGAGACTGGAGAAAGGTAAATGTTATTGAATTGCTCAGGGGTTTGAGCCTAGATCTTTTGTTTCTGCTCCAACCACTGGGATATGAGACACTGTGGTGTGGTGGCAGGGGGCTTCCCAGCTCCCTGTGCTGGAGCTACTCTGCTTTGCACTGAAACAACATAGTCCTTTGAGAGGTCAGGGATGGTGGAGGGAGTATGTAAGTATTTAAAAGTATGATTTGCTGGTCCTGCTGGTCAGGCAAGGAGAACACTTGCCATGAAACACTTAACCATCAAGAGGAGCAGAAACGGCAGCCCAGCAGCGAGTGCCCTGAGTGCTGGGCTGGAGAGCTGGACACAGCTTAGCTCTCTGGCCCCAGCGGTGGTCGGTGCTGCCTTGCACAGCCGCAGCCACAGCTGGGAGCCTGGAAGAGACAGGTCTGTGCCCTCGGCCTGCTGCAGGCAGGCATGGGCTGCCGCCCCCTCAAGCAGAGAAGACAGCTCAGCTTGGACCCTAGCTGCCAGAGCCCCTTCCCAAAGCCTTGCACATGCAATCACCTTTGCTCAGGTCCTGGGATGGACCCTGGCACAGCCCCACAAAACTGTGCACACCTGAGCAAGGAGGGGAGAGGAAGACGTGGGGTCCGAAGCAGGGAGTGCCCTCCCAGAGCAGTGCAGCCATTTTCCCTGGGGGCAGTTTGTTTTCACTGTATTTGTGTCCCTGGGACCCAGCTGCTTAGCAACTGGATAAAATTGTCACAAAATGCTGGCAGTGCCCTCCTTACCAAGGCAGGGGCCAGGCTATGTCCCTGGGTGGGCTATTTGCCAGGCGAGGTGGCCACGCGGCGCTCATGGGGGGAGCTCCATCCATGTCCCTGTCCCCCCCAGTGGGCTGTCCCAAAGGCGCAAGGGAATTTGGCCCTCATGGCCTCAGGCAAGGCATGCAGGCAGCTGGCTGCCTGCAGAGCAGGTGGCATCTTGGGGGCAGATGGAACATGGATACTCTTGATCACGGTGCCTTGTTGGATCTGAGTGGATAAATCCTTTTTCCTCTCTGAAAGGCCGGGAAAAAAAGTACATTTGGAGTATTCTCATGAAGTACCTGAAAATGAAAATATTCGCTGTTCCTGACTGTGTATTTGGGGGAAATGGGGATGAATACACAGTCTTACTTTGGTTCAGGGCATTTTGAATAAAAACAAAGAAAAAATGGTGATGAAGATTTATGGCTACATATTCTTTGGGCCAGAAGAAGAAAAGGCATGTGACTAGTGCCTGCTGGGGTCCTCGCCCTGTTTGAGTCCTCCGCCTCTGCGGATAATACTCAAAGAGGCATCCAGGCTACCCAGGAGGCCAAACCCTGCTCAGCAGAGCTGACTTCCCCTGAAGGGCCACGCAAAGGACAAGGGATGAAAATTAATTAGAGTTTTCAGGAGGGCAGCTTATAACACACTTGCCCTTAGAAGTGGCTGACGTGCAAAAAGATAGTTGTTGGCGATTGCTGACAGCTTGTGCGTTTACCTCAATCAGCAAGTATTTGTAATTAATTTTAAAAATGTTGAAGTTCCAGTCTTACTGGGAACATTATAAACTGCCCTCAGCACTCTGATGTACTTCCAAAACATATGCTGCCACGAGTCAAAAAGCACAAAGACTCAAATATTTCAGGGGAGAGGTGGGGGCAAAGTGGAGAGATGATGCAGTTGAAATTAAAAAGATTTAGATAACTCAGTATCTATTCACAAATATTTAATTTACATGACTGGAAGCAACCACAACTGTTATAAATGGGGTGAACCGCCACATCACTTCTAGCAGCCCTCCTGCCTGACGCCACAGCACCACAATATGGAGGCTTTGCCAGCAGCTGGATGGCTAGACTTCATTTTTTTTCTTTCCCCTGCTCTCCACCCCTACAATGCCTCTTGCACCCTGCTGTGCTGACACATAAGCTTGTGGGCCCCCAAAAAACCTAGTGGGGATTAAAATAGGCCTGTGAAAAAATATGATTTTCTGAGGTAGTATTGCTGCCAAAGACTCAGCTTTGCTGAGCCACTCCCTGGGAGCTTTTCAAAGAAGCATGGGATACTTCTGCCCACACTTGTGCCCAGAATGTTTATTGACAATTTCTGTCTCTGCACAGAGAAATGGCAGAATGAAAATTCACTGTTTTTCATTTTCTTTACATTTTTATGGCAGCTTTTCATGGTAGTTTTCACCAACTATATCCCTTCTGGCCTCAGCAACAGGTTGGGCAGGAAACCACCTTCAAGACAGGAGAACACCATTGCCAAATCTACCATCAGGGTGGTTAGGGTGGTGGAAGTGGCTGAGTTTGGGACAAACTCCAAATGAATCCCCTCTCAAAACGCTTATGCCTTGAGTTGATGTTGTTCCTTTAAACTCAGAAACGTGCCGGGTCTCTGAGCACTGCCCAACATCTTGGGGAGCTGAGGCTGCTGAGAGGGCACAGAGGAGCAGAGGAGAGACCAGCACCAGGGCAGCAGCTGGCCCTGGCTAACATCTGGCCTGAGGCTTTAGCAGCAGGTTTTAGAGAGAGTTTTTTTGGTACTGTGAGGGAGTGGGAGAGTATGCTCAGATTGCAACCCTGTAGCTAAGTGATTTTTAGTGTTTTTCCAGTAGTATAATTATGAAAAATGCCTCTCATGTTCCCCATTAATGTTGCTATTAGCAGACAGGCGGGACTCTCAGCATGAGCCAGTTCTTGCTAACAAGGTCTGTGTGTACCACATTAGGGAACGTACCACTGACACAGCTTTCAGAGCATCGTAAGTGATTTGCCATAGCTCCCGTAATGCTCCAGAGCCAAACATACCTACATTTCATGTCAGAGGAGGCAGCAAGGTCTAGCTTTAAGTTCAAGATCCTTGATTAAAAGAAAAAGAGACCAGCAAGCCCAACCCCCTGCTTCTGGGCACTGAGTTGCCCTCCTCCTCAAACACCGGGCAGATGCAGTGCTGAGAAGGACTATCATGTTCAGATGGGGCCGTGAAGTCAAATGTCTCTCACTTGCCCACTCAGTCACTCACACAAGCAATGTAACAGCAGACCAAACACCTCCCCCCCTTACCAGGGATTACATAATCCTCCATCTTCACAGGACTTACTTCTAAGGTTACTTTTCCCTTTTTAAGGCAGACCTTTCTCCAATGCAGAAAGAAAATGGTCTAACTCATACGACAAGGGGGAGCAGTTGCTGTTCTTCACCTTGATTTTAGCAAGACTTTCAGCACAGGCAGCCATGAGATCCTTACAGCCAAAGTGGTCAGATAGGGACTGTTCTGCAACAGACTCTGGGTGGCCATGGGCCAGCCTGGTCATATGTACAGGTTTTCTTGTGCTTGACTCCCCTGACATGCACCTCTGCTGTGTCAATTGTTGTTACCCCAAGGTAGGACAGGGACTTGGCTCTCTGCAATGAGCTGGCTGGCCAGGAAAGAGGCTTGATTCGTAAATGACTCGGATGTTAGCTTTCAAATTTGTTGTGATACGGTCCGCAGGCGACTGCTCTGAGTGGGCACAAAACACCTCAGAGTATTATTTTCTTAACCACATGAATTTTCTTTTAAATGCAGAGGAGATTTTTACCTGTGCCCCGTCGCTCCCACCTCAATATTTATCACTTTCTTATACAGATTCTGATTCCGCCAAGACATTCCCAGCTCTGTGTAGAGGAACAGAAAGCTACACTGGTGATGCCAGGCATTGAGACATCTCTTTTCTACTGTATAGCTTGTGAACAATGCTATATTACAACAAATTTGTATCCACATCTAAGCTCACACAATGAACTAATTAAGGATCTGTGATTTTTTTGTTTCAAGTATGTGGCCAAATGTTTATAGGACAGTCTAGATTTTGATCCAAACTTTGACAAATTTAGACAGCTGCCTCCAGTGCTGTCAAAGGGTATACGATCAGAACATCTGAAAATCAATACACCTCATGGGGCTGAGTACCTCAGTTAATCAAATAGTGCAACTATTAGCTTTTGCTCAGCTTCCAGTTAGCTCCAGAGCATTTTCTGCATAGTTACAAGATTATAACTGTTAGAAAAAAAGAAAGTGGGTATTTTAAACATCATGATCCCTATATTTTTTCACTGTTTGAACTTCATCTTTACTGCAGCTTGATTTTCCTTCCAGAATTGCTCGTTAGGTCTAAATCTAGAGAAAACAAACCCCTGGCTGTCTCAGTGATCCTGGACAGTAGGGAATGAGAGGCTATTCTAGGGCCATCTGTTTCACTGCAAGAAAGTTTTTAGAAAACAAATCCAGACAGTTGATTCATAATAAAATATACGTAAGTTATGAAGATAATAATGGAAACAAAGCCCATGAAGATGTCTTAAGTCCCTGGCTGCTATTACGGTTATTTTTTAAGTCAGCACTGGCTAGCCATGTCACATGAATAATACCATGTAAGTCACAGATGCAAAACAGCAATAGCTGCAAAGATCAGGGCCTCAACAATGGGTATATTTAATTCTTCTAAAATTATTATAGTTGTTCTTCTGGAGCATGGTTGGTGTGGGACACAGTCTTGGACTTCCTGGAGAAAAATGGCCCCACACAAGAGCTCACTGTCTTGGGAGCCACGTGTTTCTCTGAAGATGAAGGCAAGCTGTCTGCAACTCTGCAGAGATTGGCTTGTGGGACACGCTCTGGCTACAGAGCAAAGTGTGTAGCAGAGGAACTTTGTCGGTAGCAGAGGAAGAACTAAAGGAAGGTGAAATACGACAGTTTTTCCCTACATTAACTCTGTGATGAATGTCAAACCTTAGCTTAAGCATCCTTCTAAGGAAGCCTGGCCTGGGGACTTCTGTCATAAATATTCAAGGATGAATTTTCATCCATACATTTCTTAGTCTTCCTTTGTTCATAGTCCACCAGACGGCAATTCATGTGGCTATGACAGGGGACTTGTTATGTAGCCACACAGCATGCCTGGAAATAAATTTCAAACTGAATGAAGTTTTACACAACCTTATATTTTCAAAAACACCTTACAGTAATCTGTAGCCAAGCAGCAATAAAGACTTTTAATCACTGTAGTCTGTGCTGAAACTAAATACAACCTTATTTCACAAAAACCTGTGGTCGCTCAGGGACATCAGTTTCAGTCTGCTTGAGAGGAATGTGTGTCCCATCCAAATGCCTCTCACAGTAACAAATCCAGTATAAGACTTTAGCAAAAATAAAATGAAAATGTGATCTGAACGTTGAACTCATCGACAGGGCTGGAGACCAGAAAGGGTGGGCAGCATGCATGTTCCTCCGCAGGAAATCTGGTAAAGTTAGCATGCAAAGGGGACCTCAGCTGTTGGGGCAGAAGTCTTGGCAGCGATATCACAAGAAACTCCCAGCATCCAAGTCAGTCTTCTTCAGATGTTCATTGCCAGGTTGATAAACTAGTATTGGAAGAAAGATCAACTTTATGACAAATGATTTCAGGCCCTTACCCCTCCCCATCTCTTTCCCCAAATGAGAGAGAGGTATGTTCCAAAGCAGTGCCTTGCTCTGAATTGACCCCACGCAGGGAAGAGGACCTTTGCTCACTAGGCTTTTATGCCCTGTCACTAAGGAGAGATCTCAGCCAGCATTTACTTCTGTGTTTGGAGGGAAGGAGGCAGAGATCTCCAAGCAGTAGATGCCGATAACGACAGTGATTTTGTTTGCATCCCAGCAGTCCACACAGGCTCCCAATGTTTGTTGTGCCAGGGAATTCATTGTGTCTTGCCCCAGGAAGCTTTGGGTTAGTGTAAAATGAGAGACAACCCACATATGCAACAGGGAGACAAAGAGAGCACGAGAAAATAAGTAGCCTGTGCTCAGCAGTGTGAGAAGCAGATGACGGACATGCACAGGAGAGGCTGATCTGAACTCCTGGGGGATTCAGGGAGAGTGAAAGATGCCCCCATCCCCATCTTCTGCTTCCCCTTTCCCCCATCAAGAGCTGGCACACGAGGAAGGAAAAAGCAGAGAATCTAGAAAGGGGGATGGGAAGCTGTTGATATGCCACAGGGCAAGGAAGAAAGGAAAGAAAGAGTCCGGAGGAAATGTAATCAGTGCATGCACTGTAAAATCCCAGCTCTGCTGAAACCTGTGGCAGATGCCCCCTGCATTCTCATGGACATAGGTGACACCTGAAGTGTCATGCAGAAATACTCTGGTTCTTATAAGAGGATAAAGCTCTAGAGAAGCCCCACCATTTTGTCAGTGTTTATGAAGCTGTACTCGTACCTCGCCTATATTCAGGTTAATGAACTCCTTGTTTTTCACACTCAGTGCTTGGAATACTCCTGAAATAAAAAACAGGACACTGGTGCTATAAATACACCTCATTCATATTCATACATGAGCTCCCCATCCCACAACAACGGGTGGCGGTGCCAAGGAGACGGAGGGCCTGGCGCAAAGGCGGATCACTTAGGACTGCTTGGTGGTGGTAGATGCTCTGACAAAATGAAGTCCTTGCAAGAGGAAATGAAATGTCTTGCTGACTTAAGGTCTTTGTGCAAGTCTCACTTCAGGACTTGACTGGAAGAGGGTGTCCTGGATGTGCTAAACAGGCGGATTTGGATGATAGCCTGAAATGAAGCCAAGCGTTTTGCATTTCTTTATATATCTTATTTAACTTTTCTATCTCAGTAATTTAATACTTCTATTGCCGCAGATTGAACCAGAAAGTAAAGAGAAGAACAAAACAAAAAAAAATCAGCCAAGAAAGCCGATTTTGCTTCTCGTAGAGTGAGTTGCATCTGATTTGGATTTCGAGCCACACTAATCGTCACTTCAGCATTTATCCAGCCATTTTACCTCTCTCTACTACTGCTGCTCTGGAACAAGAGTGACCCTGCACACAAATTAACTGAGACCTAGGGTGCCTCTATGTACAGGGTACCATATCTTCAGCCAAAAGTGGACAACTTATGTAAAAGGTGCAGGCAATACCTGCCTGAGCGCATGCCAATTATCTCTTTGCATGAGGCACAAGCAATATTTGAACATTGAACTCCTGTGATCCCAAATTTAGCTTGTGGGTGAGCCACAAGAAAGGCTATAACATGGACTTTGCCAGCATTCTTCACATGCCTTCTGTGTTGCTGCAGTTTATGAAGCAGGTTCTATTCACATGGGGAAATTTTCCATTAGCAGCATAACATTTTTCACTTTACAGGAGAAAAGCCATCCCAAAAGCAAATGCAAAACGCAACTCCTTTCTGTTAGCCCTGTACACATTTGATCCCAGATATTGTGCAACATGCTCAACAACAGCCATATGTGGAACAATTCTTTTTCAAAGGGGAAGAAATTCCAGAGGAAGAAGATACTCACGACTTGCATTCTCTAAGCGAATTAAGCAGTTCAGAAAATCATCAAATTCGATCTGGAACTGCTCGTCAGAGTATCGGAGGACAATCAGTTGCAGCAGGTAGTTGTTGAGTTGGTATCCTTCCCAAAGACACATGCACAAAGGAAAATTGAGCAACCTTGTAGGCCAGGGAGGAATCTGCAGATCTCTACTAACTAATCTTGAAAACAAGTTAGTGGCAGGATGCTCTGTGGCACACATCCATCCAGAAAGCGATCTGTCCACAAAGTTCTTTAAGCTTGCAATGAATAACAAACTCTGAACAAGAAATTTTCCAGTCACTGCAGTTTCTAGCCCATGCACTTTTTGATGTATGAGAGACCATTCTGTCTCCTTGAAATTTGTAGGGATTTCTGCAAAACTAGGTGCTTTAATAAAAATAATTTGTGATGAAACACAAATGCACTGACTGCTCTTCATAACAAACAGCTTACTCCTTCGACCCCTGAGTGGAGATGAACTCTGAAGTAGTTTGTTTCAGTGTCTAACCCTGCACATGTGCAGCCCTGTTGAGTTTAACAGAGCCCAATAAAAATGTGAAGATTGCTCTGACTGACTGCCCTGCAGGGCTGGGGATACCTGGGGCAAAATTAGTCCACTCAATGTCCTCTCTCGGTGCCCAGGTCCTCTCTGGGGTTTAGGCCTCTCTGTTCAAGGGCACCCAGCCTGCGTAATTGGTTGCAGCTCTCTTCACCCACAGCCGATCTCCCTAACAGGTTTCCCAGATAAAAAACAGCCTTACCTGCAGCTTTAAGAGCGCTGCGAAGCTCATAGGAGGACATGGAGCCAGATTTATCAAAGTCAAATTGAAGAAAGATATTCTGTTACGAAAGGAGCACATGGAAAGTTCAATATTTGCATATTAAAAGGGAGCACAGATATGACATAGAAAGGCAAGGTGTTTATCTCTAACTGCATAGCATAAGCCTTTAAGAAAGCTGACACGCCTTTGGTCTAGATGCAGTCTGATTTTGTAACTGAGGAGCAAATCTGGGTCCCAATTCTCTTTGTCATTTGAATAGGTTGTGAAACTTAAACAAGTACTGCCAAACCCAAGCACTCAAAATTAATGAGTTGCTCTTCATAAAAAATTGAGTGATTTTTTAAAAAGCGATGTTATCTGGGAAGGATGTATTGTTCTTTCTCTTTTAAACCTTAACTGATGCATTCTCTTAATCTCTTTTTATGTTTTTCTCTATAATTCTGAAGGCTAGAGACAAATTGTTTAACATGAGGTTAAGATTGTCACTTGCTCATTTGATTTTAAGTATAAAAGATCTAAAAAGGCACATTCATGGTACAATCAAGAGAAGTGGTTTGAATTTTGACATAAATATTAAATAATTATTAAGCTGGAGTTAAATTCCATCCTTTTAATGAGATGAAAAACATGACTCTCCTTGGAATACAAGTTATTTAGAGCTGTCGTCACATTCAGCTTAAAAATTTCCAGCAAATATACGTGCAAATCTTCCTACAAGATCCAGGGATTTCTCAAGCCCCCTTGTTAAAAAACAATGCGTCCTTTGTTAAAAGAAATGTGGCATTAGTAGCCAGGAAAAGTGTTTGCCATTTCTGATGGGCTAGACAAGAAGCAGAGAACTGCATATTTTGAATTTTTGGGTGAAGCATGAATTCAGAAGAAACTATTAATGACCATGAGGAAACGATTATGATGTCTTTATTTGAATATTTAGTCTGTGGCCTGATTCTGCAAGCCTGCTTATTCTTACTGCCATATACAGTGGCAGGGAAATATGTTTAAAATTAGAATCATCACTTTCCCAGACTTCAGGACATTGATCTCCTGAGAGATCAATAATGGAAATGCAGTGACTCAGGAAATGAGTGTTTCCTACTAGTCATGAATCATCACTTTCTTATTCTGTACAGAAGTAATGGAAACTCCTTAAGTTTCATTTTGATTGGGCTGCTTATTAGTGCCTGTTGCATTCTTTAGCCCAAACATAGTTGATTTTCTTACAAAAATCACTGTTATTTCCAGAAAACCATTATGGTTTAGCATCATGGAAAGCTAAGGAAGTATTTGACTATCCAAAACAAGCTCCCATACTTTTAAAACATTTGTTTTGAGTTAAAAATTGTGGCTTGTAAACACTCCTGTCTCCATTTTTTGTCTGCACGTACATAATAAACTATGCAGGAAATAGCTACTGAAATGGAGAAACAAATAGAATTAATAATGTCACCTACTATCCATTTCTTCATTTTTTCCCAGAAAACTTTGAACTCACTATATTCCAGTTTCCCGTTGCCACTGGTCTGGTAATCTGAATTAAGGAAAAGGATTTGTTACACAAAGGTCCAAATTCTGTCTGAATTTACCAGTGCTGTTCCTTTAAGAAGAAAATGTTAAGTTGGCTGGAAAGCCTATTGTGCCACTGAAACCCCTACTGGGATTTCCCATGAGGTGCAGCTCCAGCAGTTACAGGCATGGCTGTGGCTGTTGTACTTGGGAAACATTATGTGATATAAAACCAAAGCTGAGCAATGCAGGCTCCACAGGAGAAAGACAGACAGATTGTTCTAAGGCAGTGACAGCTTTGGATGTAAATGGGATATAAACTATTCAGAGAATTAAATTACCTGATTAAAACAAATTGCTACTGTACTCGAAGGAGTTAGTCAAACAATGTGCTATTTGGTATTTTTATCTAGAGACCAGGCTCTGTTGCAATGGCTCAACCAAAAATTAATGGGCGTTGTGAGGTGAGGCTGGCAAAATCTGGTCCTTATGGTCTGAAAAAAATGTCTGTATAGTAGTTCTGAGAGTCAGTGATTAGATCTGCCTGGCCTTCCCTCTGCCTGAAGTGTGAGGGTCTTAATACTTATTTTACTGAGTTACTGATGTCACCCAAGCACAGCTCACTTGCAGGATAGGGCACTTGCTCTGAAATGCTAAATAACGAATGGGCCCACTCCCTTTCCTCTTTCCATCTTACTTGCCAGGACAAAGCCTTTGCTCAGACGGACACTAGCTTAGCGAGCATTCGTGAAGGTCAAAATGTGCCAAGTGGGGTCAAGCTAATGCCTGCCGTTATTTAAGCACCTACACTGATGACATTATTGAGGACACCCACAGATCCACAGGACATTATCACTCCTGCAAAAAGTCTGTCTTTTTACCCAGCCAGGTTCTTCTTCCTGGGGTCATGTAGAACTCTGCCCCCACTCTGCACCACTGCATGGTGACTGTAGCCAGGGAATTTGGTGGCATATGACACAGAGGGGGACTCTGACAGTGTTGACTTGGGTTTGCATTTGTGTCATTTTGCTCCTCCATTGTGCTCCAAATACCATGTCCAGAGTGGGATAGCTGTGTCTGCTTTCCTTGTGCTTTCAAAGCAGAGGAAGAGATGGCTCTCCATTTATTCAAAACTATGCAAAGATTTGCTTGGAAGCATTGCAAATCACGGAAACTATTTAGTTATAACCTAAATAGTAAACCTAGGACTGCTGCCATGCTCTTGGGTCAAGTGCAGACCCTGGCTCTGTCCCAATACCATGTAAGGATGAGATGTGAACATGGACCAGCTCCCTACTGAAGCTTGGTTTTTAAGGGAGGAAATTTAGGACTGGTCCCCTGTTTCTCATTGCATAGGCATGGTAACTGATTTGGCACTGAATTTTAACATTATGGACATAGCTGTAACAGGACCAAGTTTTGTCCATTTTGGTTTTCTCTTAGAAATGTTTGAGAGGATGTTACCTCTGGCATGGACTGGAACAACAAAAGGAAAAGATAAGAACTTCTCAGCTGAACAAGCAAGACATAAACCAAACATTAGATACTTGCATTGTTGGTACTGTATCTCTTTTGTCTCACATGTAACAAAATAATGTATCTGGAAAGCACACTGCAAAAAATAGCTCTACTTGAGGACAAGCCTTGCTAAGCAAACTCAACAGGCACCAGAACACTGCAAAGGAGGAATAAGGTGGGAAAGTACCAAGGGTGTGATTTATCTCACCTAATGTCTGAGCAGTCTTTTAACATCCCTCACAGTTAGGTGCATCCAGAACAAGATAATTACACCATCCTTTTCACTATCTACAAATGAAGTCTAGAAAGCTAGCTTAGATGTAGACACCTACACCACAAATGCCTACATTTGGACAGACAACTCTCACCCACATGTCTGCTTCCTGGAGTTCCAAGATCTAGCTGAAAGGCCAGATTTTCCAGCTTTTAGTCTGGTTCTCAAAAACCCCACAGCTTTGATATTTGTAATTTTCAACAGTCTGCTGATCCTTAATTTCTGACCCATAACTTGCATGCACAACTCCGGTGAATTTAACCCTCCAGACAACAGACTGTTCACGAGTCATCCCTTCTAGGCCTTTTTCAAATAAACTGCAGCTTGAAAAATGCACTGTTCTATACAGAAGTAATGTGAGATTTACTTTCAAAGTGCTCAGCGTTATGGTTGGTCTTGAAGCTCCTAACCCTAAATTTCTAAAACAAAAATCAGGATACAACTTACACGTAATTTTTTTCTTTGGGTGATGCTCTGCCATGACATTACCACATCGATCTCTGGTATCTATGGCAGGTAATGCTATGGACAATTATATTCAGTACTCATTTAGCCTCATGAGCACTTTTTTGAAAGGATACATCCATAAGAGAAATTATATTTCGGCATGACATGAGACTTAAGTTCTTGAATTTGATGTTCTTTGCTGAAAAAGGACAATAACAAGAAAGAAGTCATTGGGCAAATCCACCTTTTATAAACTGAAAGTAGAAAATAGGATTCCATAAGCAGAGATAGCTGGCTTTTAGTCATCATTGTGGAAGGGCCTGTGAAGTGGAAGATGAAGACAGCCCTCATCATAGAGAAGTCACAGTCTAGACAGAAGAGGCATTTACTGAAGACATGACAGGAAATACTGTCCTTATTTCATAGATCAGGAGATGAGGTTCAGAGAGTGACACATTTCCTGTTGTACAAAAGGCCTGTAGCAGGGTCATGAACTATGTGTCCAAGTCTTACAAGTCCCAGCTCAGTGCCTGTCTCTCCACAGCATAGTAGTGCAATGAAGAGCTGGCCTCACTGAGCTGACATGGATCATGCTGGAGGCAGGGCAAGCTCATGGTTTGATCGTGGACCAGATGTTTTTCTGGCTTTGCCCCGACTGGCTGGAGAACACTAGGCATGGGTCATAACCTTTATTTTTCTATCTGTAAGTGAATTTAATGGCAGCTTTCGTAAAGTTCTTTACAGCCCTTAGAGGCTATCAGCACTTACTTTTTTTTAATACAGCATTCAGAATATATTTGAGTTCTTCTGCAGCTATCTCCATGTCCTAAAGTAAAAAAAAAAAAAAAAAAGCAAAAAAAGCGCAGCATCTGTTATTTGAATGTTTCTGTAATGAGACATACCAAAAACCTTAGAGAACATAAACATCACGCATCTGTACTTTATTGCAAGTCAGGAAAAGAGAACCATACAAAAGCCAGAAAAGGCTAGAAACTAAAGGGCTGGCAAAATACAGGAGTGCTGCTGTGCATAAGGCTGTCTGAAGATCTCAAGCAGGAGACATTGATTCAAAGAAAAATAAACTGCATCTGGACACTGAACCAGGTAGGCTCCCTCAGAGCTTTGAGTTCTAGCTTTGGTCCTCCTGCTTGCTCACCAGGGACTGACTGCACCCTTCTTCATCTAGCCATAAGGCATGGTGACATCTGGTGCCCAAACAACACACTACAGCTAAGCATACTCCTCCCCAAATAGGTTATTTTTGTTTCACCTGGCCCTGAGTGGGAGCAGAAGTGTCTCCCCTCTGTCTACATCTTGCTATGACCCATAAGGCTTTTGCACTCACCT
Source organism: Scopus umbretta (assembly GCA_013400535.1). Lineage (NCBI taxonomy): Eukaryota > Metazoa > Chordata > Aves > Pelecaniformes > Scopidae > Scopus > Scopus umbretta. The sequence continues at coordinate 56,768 of VZTL01043872.1, read as the reverse complement.
TTCCTGAAATCTGCTCAAACAGTGCCCGGAACTGCTTTTCTTCTTCAGTTTCTTGTGGGCTAGGGGTTGGGTTTAGAGGCTGCAACATCAACCACACAAGTCATTATAAGAATTGTAAAACATGACATTTCTCCTGCACATCTCCCTGTGTGCATCAGGGGACCACAGTACATCTTAAAATAAAGGTACACATGCTCCTGAACATTGCTAGACCTGAGGCCTCCCAACCATCTGGCTGCCCTAGGGGAGTCTCACTCCCTCATTACCCTTGCCTGGGTGATGCATAGTGTGCCATTGCCTTGACGGTGTCAAAAGCAAGAGCACCCATCCCAGAAAACACCTCTTCTCTCATCTCACCCTTGCACCGCTCTGCTGCCCTGGTCCTTGGACAACCACAGCTCTACTGAACTCTTTCCAGTGGCCCCGTACAGAGACCTCCTGCCCTTCTTGAGAGCACCACCCAGCAGTGGCTGCGCTTTGGCACATTACCCAGTGCCATCCTGAGCCTGGAAGCGCTTTCAGCTGGCTGCCAGCTGAGTGCTTCAGTGCAGTCGCAGGGGTGTTGAGTCCAGGCTTCAGTCTATGCTGATGAGCAAAGAGGTGCAACAGTGTAGAACCACTGCTATAGTTGGGGTGACCGTGTGAACAGAGAGGAGTTCGTGGGCCAAAAAAATGGGGAAAAAGAAGGCAACAGCACAGCACAGGAAGCAAAGAATTGGGCTTTGTTTTCTCTACCCACAGAAGATACAACATGGGTGCTATTTAGTGTACTGTCACCAGAGTGGCTCTGGTGACACTGCTTGGCCACTTACACATTTTTGACTGTATGTATGTTCCTCATTTCCTTCTGCTCAAGTTTGGATGCAGTCCTTTTATGATACTGGGACAGACAGGTGGACAGATTTACTTTGCTACTGAATATGGCCCTGAGATCCCAGAAATAGAGACACACTTGTTAGCTGGTCCCTGGAGGAGAGTTTTACTAAAAAGGGACACATGAGATTTTTGGCTTAGCTTGTTTCCATAGGAAGGCACACCACAATAATAGTGTCTTTGCAGGGATGCACTTAAACAGGAGCTGACTCAGACTCAGCTGCAATTACTGCTCAGCAGGCAGACCAGGCCATTCAGAAACAAAAAGAATTTAATCATTTCAGTAGGCACATGCATGTATCAAGCATTGCCTCCCAAGCCCTGCACATATTGATAAGTAAAATAAAGATATTTGTATGCAAAATGAATGTAGGTCTGTGGACATTCCCTTGCCCCTTACTTTTTCATAATAAATAAAATTCTAATAGATGTGAACAGCCATGTGTCTCCCCAGTGCTAACGGGTGTGCTTTCAGCACACCCATAGTGGCTGATACCCGCCTCTGGTGCTGGCTGACGCCTACTGCCTTGAAGCGGATGCAGAAGCATAACGATTATGATTTTGATTGTTACAGCTCTTTTACCATATTCAGCAGAACTGACTGTTTCAGTCACATACACAAAGCTGGCAATTGTGTAACGTTCCTGTGAAATGAATGTGTTTTAACCAAAGACAGTAAAAGCAGTGTGTGCCGGCTTCTGCTGTGCTATTCTCTTGCTATTTTAACTCTGTAGACTTACCTCGGGGAGATCAATGGCAACATTTTCATCTAGATCCCTGGAGAAAACAAAACCTTATTCAGTATCTGAAGATATTCAACATCTGCTTGGGGTGGAAGCTTGCTTATTACATTTTCCAGAGGTGCATGATAAAACTGCATTTTTTACTGAACAGCTTAAGTTAGATAAAATTCATCAGACAATCAGATTTTTGCACTGTTTAAATTGTGGTATATGCCCTTAAAACAGACTTTAAGCAGGACTCAGGGAGGGCACAGCTGTGCATGCTGTCTGCTAAAGAATTCATCTCATTCTTTATTCATTGTGCACACACTTTTTCCTCAATACGCTTTTTTAATATAAAATTGTCATTTGGACAAACTTTGGGAGGGAACAAACAGGAAACAAACACTGCTGTGTTCACAGATTCCCAAACAGTATCAAGCAGCTAGCAACTCTTCCTTGTCAAGCTTCCATCAGATGCACCATGGCAAGCCCTATTTCCTCACCTCCTAAACTCTCCAAAAAAAGTCAGGTTTAGCAAAAATGGACAAATGCAAAAACCATCAGGAGCTTTCCATGTCAGGGCTCTGCTGTAGGGCTGGGTGCCTGGCAGCCAGACTCTCTCCAGCAGCCACTGCCCCCATGCGCAGGCGGGCACCAGAGGACTCGCTGAGGACTTACTCGGTTATGGTCTTCTTCTCTGAGAAAATCCTCAGGCAGAAATCTGCCTCTTGGTGTGGCTCAAACGTGGTTGGAACAAGAATGTAATCACCTGGCGGCAGCTTGAATCGATTAGACACTTCCCTTAAATTAATGTAGGTTTTGCTCCTGGCCTTGGAGGGGTGGTACCTGAAGAAGTCTTTGCCCAAGTGTCCGTCTCTGCTGGGGCACTAGGAGGGGAAACAAAGGCAGTGCTGTACTGGCGAGGGCGTGCTGGGGGCCATACTTGCCCCTTTCCCAGTCACAGAGCCAAACTCTGCCTGGCACAAGCCTCTTTCCCATCTGTGACCCTGACTCTCATCCCTTCACCCAGGTACTCACAGCAACCTAGCCCCCACCTTATCGCAAGGACCCGCTGCTGGTGGTCCTTTCCCACCCAGAAGGCAGTCTACGAGGACTCTGGGACATTGTCTTCCTGCTTAAACCTCCCCTGCCATTAAATATCACCACCCCAGGCAGGGCGTCACAGAGCAGTGGCAACAGATTTGCCAATCCCAACCTCACTCAGGGACAGGCACCCCTGTGTGTGGTGCACCCCAAGAGGCTCATAAGAAGCAACATTCCCTCTCCGGGAGCCAGGCAGGGGACGACAGAATCATGGGGCTGAAGAGTCTATCCTGGGAACCCATGGCCCCACAGAGACTCCTAAATCCTCCTCTGAGAGGACTCCATCCCAACCACATCAAAATTCTCCATGGGACTTGATGTAACTGAGAAGATTATTTTAAGAGCAAGAGCCCTAAAAATACTTGATGACTGGCAGGGGTACAAACCCAGAGAAAGATGCTAATACTGATATTGTGGCTACTGCGCTGTAAAAGCAATAGAGTACCTCATAAATAGAGTAGCCAATGGTTAGCATTTCAGCGCCAAACTTCTTGAGTTTACGGCGATCCTTTTGCATCAGTGCTGCTATGAATGTGCAGTCATCTTGTCCATCATCCTTCTCTGTCAAGTGTAGCTTGATTTGTGGATTTGTCCAAAAGGTCTCTGCCAATATAAAGAACACCAGAGAGTTTCTTGCCTCAATAATAATACCACCACTACTACTACTGAAAATAAAAGAAGACAAAAAGGACAATTAGGCTGAGGTTTTGCTCAAATTTAGTTTTTCCATTAGCTGTTATGCTTCTTTCCACTAAGCTCTACAGAAAATAAGCCAAATCCCAAAGTCTTTCATGGAACTGAATGTAGAAAAGATTTTAGGCCTGATATTTTATTAAGTTACGATGGATTAAATAAAGTTGTCAGATGGGATGTTAAAAGTACATAGCTACAATGATGCTACAGTGCTGGTGCCAGTCTGGAGTAACACAGTTCAGATCTATGATGCTACTTCAGAGCCACATAAACATGCTGGCTGAGCTGGATTTTTGTCTCATTTTACACTTACTGCTGCAGTTTAGGTGACTTATTTGGAGCTAGTCCTGCTCATGCAAATGTAAATTAGAGTCGAATCAGATCCAATGAACTTGAGAGCAAAGAAAGCAGCTCTTTTACCACAAAGTCTCAACTAGGACCATATAAACATTTGTCCCTTTGGCTGATTCCTGCTAGCTGAGACTCAGCTGGCCTGGTCTGCACCCACAATTCTGGCTATGAGGTAACAGGAGAGGTGGCTGAAGGTGGGTAAAGATTTCAGTGCCTGCTCCTCATTTTCAATATTTACCTAGAAAATTTCTACATCCTCCTGCAGTAGATCCCCGGACCCAGCTCCCCTGGTGGATGGTCACCTCCCACTTGTGGGCTGTGCTGTCTTCCAGGGCATCTGGAGTCAGGTTGCAGATCTCAACTTTATCAAAATGCACTTTGAAGTCTTCAAATTTCATCCTGAGTGAAAGACATGGGAAGGAACAGGCATTCACTTCAGTGAAGAGTGCCTAGCAGAACTACTTACTCCCCAGAGTCCCAGGGCCAGATCACCAGCTCATGTAGATGTGAATAGTTTTAGTGACCATGGAGATATGCTGATGCACACCAGGGGAGAAGCTAGCTCTCACTCACTGTGGTGTAAAACAAAAGCAACTGTATTGTCTGGGTCTGATCCTGACATCTCTTACAGCTTTCTTTTTATACTGTAACTCCATTGATTTTATTCAGTTCAGCTGAGTATAAGATGAAAAGAACTGACACTGGCACAAAACCTACGGTGGAAAGAGTTATTTCACCAACACCATCCTGGCCTTAATGGCTGCATCTATACTGCTGAAGAACCAACCAAACGATGGCAGGCATCTGTGCAGGAGCTAAGTCTACCTACAAATCAGCTGTGCATTCAATGCCAGCCGCATGACAACACTACAAGGGACACATGGTGGTGGATTAGCCAAGCCATGGTATGATTAGCTTGTTGGCACTGCAGTTAAAGTCACATCTGGGCCCCTGCTAAGGTGCCTAGGCTCAGATTGTTCACCCTCCCCTCCTTTATGGGTGCCTGGGACTTTGTCCTAGCAAAAACATACACCAAACACAAGAGGCAAAAAGTTTGTTTGGACTTGAGTAGTGGCTCCAACCTGCCCTTGAAGGTGATATAGACACTGCTGCCTGCTACTGTGTCACATAGATTACACTACATAGCATTTTATACCCAAGGTGGACACATATACATGGCCATGGGAAGGAGGAAGCAAATGCCACAATATGGATGTTTTTGAGCCTGCTCAGCATGCCAAGAAGTAGATAAGCCATGTGATTTTATCCAGCATGTAAAAGGGCATAAAGATACGAACTGTCCTGTTGACCAACTGTCCTGGTGTTCAGGACTGAGCAAACATCCAAGAGAAGGGACAGCCAGAGCCAGACACCACTGGGCATGGTGTGCAGCCCTGGGCAAGAGGAAGACAGCAGGGAAGCTGTCTAAGAGACAGCAGCTTGCATGGTGGGCACTGCAAGGACAGGAGGCCCATATGCTCTAACACTGAGGGTAGCCTTGGTAGGCTGAACTTCCCTCTGTAAAATGGGAGAGGTATTAGGCCTTCCTGAGGGCAATTTAGCATCCAAATGTGTCCTCTGCTCTGAATTGCTACCTATAAGAGACCCCCTCTCTCCATAGACCATAGAAATAATGTACAGGATTGATCTCCTCCCTAACATGAACTTCTATAACTATCCTTTTTCTCCAGTGGCGGATGCCTAACAACAAAATGGAGTAGCAGGAGAGCAAAAGCTCTCCAAGACCGCCTATTTGTCTGCAGCAGTGGCAGATAGGACCCAGCTAGCCCTCAGTGTAGTTCACCAAACACAGCTAGCTCCATTTTTCTGCTGCATAAGAAATAGATGTCTGTGGTGGTATTAATTTACACTTGATATGGGCAATTTTACAACTTGTTTTTAGTGTGGGAAGAAACAGCGGGGTTTGCTTTCCTGAGCTCTGTCCTCTTTCTTGTCAGCTGTCCCCATGTATTGCTAGCCCTAGGCACTGCTAATTCTCACTTTGATGCTCAGTACACTAGAGCAGGGGCAGCATAGAAAAATCTGTCTCTAAGTGGGTCAGTGTCTTGGCCACACTGTAATTTTGGGTTCTTTGGGAATGTGCTGTAAAGCAGATGAAGAAGTAGCACTTTATAGATCAAATTTGGCTCCTAAGAGGTAAAACACTCATTCTGACTTCCCTAGAGCTGTCCTGGATTTGTACTGGTGAAGGGAAGAGAAGACTCTGACCCTCTGATTTTAGGAGGGAAGGAACTAAGGTGAGCGAGAAGCTGATTTCTCAGCCAACAGCCGGATGCTTTCTTCACATCTAGTAGAAGCATATGGACAAGACTGATCTGAACTGCTAATACGTAGCCAAAATATCTTTGGGGTAGTTAATGAGGTCAGCAGACCCTCAGCATGTTACCATGATTTTCTTCAGCCCTCACAAATCCAAAGAACAAAAGGGACAAAAGGTGTTATGAGACCACGTTTCTCACCTTGGCTGGTGAGAAACCTTGGCTTTCTCACCTCACCTTATCCCATGTAGTCCTCCACAACTGTGCTGCCTTTTTGCATTGACTGAAGACACTCTGATGATATGACACTTACCTTGCTTTAAATGTTCCATAGTTTTTGGTCTAATTTCCTTCGCTGCACTACCCTTCCTCCTACCCTTCCTGTTCCACCTAGGATGAAATCTAACACAGTATGTGAGAATAAACAGGTATATTTCTTCTTCCTCTTCTTCTCTTTCATTTAACAGAAATGAGCCTGTGTAGGAGAAGTGACCATTGCTTTGTGTGCAGTTAAAACATGAACAAGCTGGGTCCAAAACCTGCAGCACAGTTACAGAAGTTGTTCATGAGTGCATAGTAGGTTTCCTGGGCTCCCTTTCGGCTTCCAGACACGTTAAGAAATGATGTACAAAGATCTCACTGACTGTAAAACTTAATAGTAAGTCTACTTCAGTAGAAACTGGTTGTAGTCAACAAGGAGAATTGCATCTTATGTTATTTGCTAAGCCCATGATAATGCATCTCATGGAGAACATGTTTTGAACTCTTGAGAACCTAATTACTTTGCTACTCACTATTTTTTGCAGCAGGTTTCAAAGCACCTCATAAAGATTACCCCAGCTTTCCAGGGAGGTGAGCCAAGTCACCACCAGGAGTGGTGAATAGACTGGTTGAAGGTCCTCAGCTGCAGGAGCAGGAATATAGCTCATTCGCCATCTCCTCAGCTAAACTCCATCAGCAAGAACCACAGTAGGAGCAAACTGAAAGCTAGAGGGAAGCAGCTATATTCATCTCTTTCCTCATCTGACCATTTTAATGTCTTTAGGGATATATTACATTATTGCTCATGCAACATCTGTACGTGAAGCCTGATGGAGAAACCATCAAGGTGTGGGTTAGAGGGGGCAAAGAGGCAAACACTCCTTAGAGAAATACACAGAAGTCAAAAGGTATTAGGAAAAAAAAGTCTGATGGACTGGGTGGAGGGTTTAGCTGGTATCAAACTTGCCTGACTGGTTTTGGAAGCATTTCTTATCTTCTGCATATGATTTTTGTCCACTTAACCCCTTCAGTGGAAATTTCAGGCCCAATGGCTTTTGTTTCTGCTCTGAATGGTTGAGATGCTGGGTGAGGAAGGCCAACATTCATCTGGGTGTGCTCAACCTCATTAATTTTTATTGGCCTTCCGAGGACTTACTTAACTATCGGCTTAGCTCTGTTGGACAGACGACATTTTCATGAATTTTATTGCTTATTTGATGCCTGCTTGCACACTTGTACCTCCATTACACAGTCAGGCTTTAAGTCATGCCCTGTACTGAGAGACTTGCTGGAGTTACCTGCATTCCAGGTAAAGTCTTTGCCTCCTTTTTATTCATTCCACAAGCTCCAGCTGCAGCTGGGTCAAAAACAGACAAAAAAAAAACCCACAAAAGCTTTTTGGAAAAACTGGAAATGCCCTACTGCATTTGCAATGTCAACAGCAAAATAACTCAAAATATCCTATGTAAAAATACTTAACTAATGGATCAGCCACTGGACCTACTTCCCTCCAGAGCTATCAAAGTTCGGGATAAACCATTTTATGTGACTTAATGTGCTGGATTGTCTATTGCAAAATGCTTTTCAAGGCTAAAGTTGAACTTTGGTTTAACTTACAGGAAAAATCTGGAATGGCCCCACTGCATACCTCTCTAGATTTACCTCTGTGTAAAAATGATGAGCAACTGGCTCTAGAAAATGTGACCAGACACATTATCAGTAGTGCACAGCATGGTTGATACAGGGGGGGATCATGTGCAAGCCAGCCATCTGCTCTGTCTGAGACTGTGAATTTGGCATGAAGGACACTTCACACTTCTAAAGCAATTTCCACCACATTTTTTTTTCCATTTAATTTAATCTTTTCTTAAATTTTTCCATAATTTCACACATATCTGTGTGAAAGAACACACGAAAATGTTCTATTACTTTCTGTAACACGTAGTATTGCTTCTCAGGACTCTCTTTCCTTCCAGTGTATGCCTAGCATCAACTCTGAAGGCATTTCATAGGTGATGCAGTGGAATATGATGCTCCCTTCTGTAGAGCCTGCCTTTGTTCATGAGAAGGATTTAAAGGGTGTTACATTTATGGGAGACACACAGTATTTGAAATATGCTAATGCCATTAACTAAGCTGACATTTAAAATGGTTTTTGTTATTAAAATAGGCATGGGCACACATGAAACACACAGAAAACCAAGCGAGCTTTCTACCTGCCCTCTCCTAGGCAGAAAGCAAGCACTTCCTCACACAGAGACTGCTTCCTTATTGTTCATTTTGGCCACTTGCACCTTAATTTCTGACTAGAGCCACACACTTGAAAAACCTGTGGCTTACCAGAACTCTCCATCATCCAGTGCTACCTGAGATAGGCGTTTCCGCTCCGATAGGCTGACTGAATGCCACTCCAGAGAGCTGCAAGAAAACAAAACCAATCTTTACTATGGGTATATGGCAATTAATTTTTCCTGGCTCAGAATGACTGGCTGGACACAGCAGCAGGCTGTTCTTCTTCCAGATGTGTTTTATTTGAGCAGCTCACACAAACACATATGCGTTTAAGAGGTTTCCCAAACCCTGCTATCATTCATGGTCACAGAGGCCTAACTAATGTAGCTGGAAACAGGACCAGGCCAAAGATCTCAAAGCTGCTCCAGGATGGTCCTGCGTGAGTTATTGCCTGCACTCAGGGTTGGGACTGCTGTCTGGCATTGAGGTTGGGTATAACAAGGTTATTGGTAAACCTCAAGATTTTGGTAAGTCACACACCTCCTTCATTCTGTTTTTCATCTGTAGCACCATCTCCTCTTTTATGTTTCTCAGTAATTTAGATCCAGATGTTTCTTCAAAATTGGGTCATTGGGAACTGAATAGCCTCCTTCCCCCTTACAGAGAGATTTGCTGGAGTGACTGGGGTTCCAGGTGAAGTCTTTGCCTCCTTTTCATTCACCTCTACAACTCCAGCTGTAGCAGGCCAAAGTCAAACAAAGACCTGCTAAGGCTTTTTGGAAAAACTCGAAATGCCCTACTACAGTTCCAATCTGACATAATAAACAGGGAGTAGCAGGCACCTTGTGTTGAGGATTTTAATTCCAGCAACCACCGCAAAATGTTAATACAGATTTCTGCATTGACCTGCAAGCCCCTCTGCATTTTGGGTTCCAGAAAACCTCCCAATTGCAGAGTCAGAGCTCTGCTTTGCAGAGTCAGCCTGTTCAATAAACAGCACAAATTGCCAGAGACCTGTCCTGATCTTAACCTGTTTTCTTGAGATTTAATCACTTATTACATATGCCAATTATCCACATATTTCTTTTTCAAGATAACAAAGGATCAGTGCTGATGTGGAATATTTCATTTCTTTCTGAGTCCTGTTAAGGACAGGGATATTCAAAGTAGTCCTGCAGATGACTACATATGTCAGCAATTTTTAAAGGGCCAGGCAGGTTATGGCTCCTCTCCTCTACATCCGTATGAATAAAAAAAACTTAGTAGATGAAAGTGAAACAAAAATGAAGCAGCCGTGCATATGTGCAAAAATATATTGAAAAGCATATGTTGGGGGGGATGTAGTGTTGTTTTTTACTATATATATTTTTTTTTCTTTTGTATTATTAGCACTTTGTTTACCTTTGGTAGTAAAACCAGACTGGTTTTCAGACCAATCCTGTTGTGGTTTTGGGTCTTTCCACAACTTTGGTGGGTACCATATGGAGAGGCTCTCATTTAATGGTCATATATAACCTGTAAGGTTCCTGTCTATTTCTGACATGCTTAGACACCCAGAAAAGTAAATGCAACTAGGGACTCATGAGCTATTTAGAGGGGGTAAGACAATATCAGTTTCCCGCTTATCTGCAGTAGGATAAAGTATTGGTGTTGTGTTACAAGTACTACAGCAACAGGCTTGCAAAAAATAAACAAAAAAATCACTCCAAATGTGTAATTTTTCCAGTCAGGAAAGGCTCTTAAAATTAACTTATCCCATTTATATTAATGCATGATTTTTCACACTGCTAGATTTTGGGGGCTAAAAACCTTGACGGTGTCCTCATAATTGAGCAGCTTTGAAAATACTGAGGGTGACATGTTAGTATGGCAGTAACACTGTTAAGCATGTGCAAATTCTTGATTTAATTTTCTGTGGACTAGCTGGGGCTGCAGAAAGCAAACTGTGGAGCAGCAGCTGGCATTTGGCCTTTGTGAGGCCAGTGTGTATGGAACAGCGCACGCACTTGTCACTCCAAGGGCCGTTCCACTCGACCTGTCCCCAGGGGTTCCTTATCCTTATGAGGTGCACTTGCCGGCCCCCATATCTCACCTGGAGAAGAAGGAAATAGAGAAAACACCAAGTGTCAGTAGCTAGGGAGCAGGATTTCTCCAGTGTGCAGAGGCTAGGCAAGCTGGTGTAACAGCTGGCCAAAGGTGCAGACTGCTACAGGAAATGTGGGAGGGAAAGATGGACGGGAATTTGGATAACTCCCACAGGATAACTTCCCTTGACACCTGAGGTTGGGGCACACTCCCTTATCTTTTTCCCAGGTCTCTGCTTGCCCCGTGCTGCTGAACGTACCTCATCAATGCCAGTCACGGAGTAAGCATGGCCCTTTATAAGGCCAAAGGGCGTTCTGGCTTCTGACTCGGCAGCACTGCTGGTCTGAAATATGAGAAAAAATGTGAATCTCTCTCTTCAGAGTGAGATTGCAAGTGGTGCCACCTGGTCCCTTCCAAGCATCATGTGGGAGGTCAATAGCTAACCAGTACTACGAAGAGGGAACTTGTCTGTCTGCTTGATGGAGACAGTGATGGTACAATGGTGCCCTTTGAGGAAAGGAAAGGATTTTTTAAATTTTTTTTTTTAAGCATTGTTCACTCAGAGGGAAAATAAGGTGGTTCCAGGCTGAAATACCTTCTCTGCCCCTGTGATTTTGTATCAATGTCACCTACATTTCTAGGATCATCAATCTTAACTCCCATTCAAATGTAGTTTGTGTCAGCTAAAGGATGGGAAGAGGTGCTCTCAGACTGAGATCAGGTGTTGATATGGCCTCATTTCTTGTAAAAAGACATTGATGGAGCGGTGATGGCAGTGAAAGGTTCCATCAGTGAGCTAAGCATCACACTCTCTCTAGTTCAATAAATATTTAATTAGTCTTTGCAAGAAGCAAAGCTTCATCAGGAGAGAAAGGGAAGCTCAGATCAGAAAACACTGAACTCCGAAGTTGAGGGCACAGTCTTCAGTAAAAGAGAGACCTTGCAGAAAAGCCCTGCTTTCAGTCAGGCAGGCAATGGGTTTGAGACGACAGGTCTCCCTCAGCGTGGCCAAATGTTCAATGATGAGGCTCTTGGGCAGAGGGCAAACAAAAGCCTCTCTCCTTCTCCCCCAGCCTGGACATTTCCTTTGCCTTTGTTACAAGTGCCTAAAAGGGAAATCAAACATTTTGTGCTTGGTGGGATTTTTCATTTGCTCTGAAACCTTTTTCTCCAGCTGCTCATTCTGGTAGAGAAACCTGGCACACTTCTGTTTCAGAACTGCCTTTCCCGCAGAGCACAGTCAGCACGAAACAGCAACAGGGCTTTCACTCTTGCTGTTGGGCAGCTCAGGCATTTTTCTCCAGAAAGCCAAGGACACATGGATGGCTCCTTTTACCCTGGCAGAGCAGTGTAAGTAACCTATGCAGTGCTACCCACCAGCAACCTTTTCTCTGGGAAAGATGGAAGGTTCAGTCTCCGGAGGGATAAACCTGACATACACTAAGCCCCAGCCCCTGTTCACAAACAAATACACTGATCCTGAAAATTGTCTTGAGTCTGCTCAAGAGGTGCCCCAGGCCATCACCTGCTGAAAATTTATGAACCTTTTTCTTTTCTTTTAAACAACTGTACTAAGGACTATATTAATACTACAGTTCATAGCTATTATTTGCAGAGTTAAATGCATATCCATCTACTTGTCATGAATTTAACCAGTCTTTAAAAAGTAAGTTTTTTTAACATGGAAACCACAAAACTAAACTGAGAAATTCAGACCCCATTTCTTACTTACATCAATAGAGCAGCCCACCATTGAGCGTCTTTTCAGAGCTTTCTCTAGGATTTCATAGAAATTGTCAGGAGCCTTTTTAACTTCATATGTTTCTCCTACACCCCCAGTGAAATCCTCCATGGCTTCTATTGTACTGCCTCCTTTCAGAGCCTCGTAGCTGCCGTTTAGCCTGGAAAACACAGCCTGATCATGAGACGTGCTTTGAAAACTTTGAAGATACCTATGTTTAAGAGCTTTCTCACACAGGTGTAAAATTGCAGCACTGGCACTGAAGTCAAAAGCAGTACCCCAGAATGTACCCAGGATATATGGGAGAAGTATTTGGATCACTCTGCTTTCCTTGTTAATTGCATTTTTAATTCATTTATTTCTCCATATCCTTAAAGCTTGGGGCTTTTCTTTCTTTAGTGCCAGTTGTCAGGTTGGCAAGGACTGAATATCACTGCATGTCAGTGGCTTGCTACCTGCCAAATCATTTAAAAATACAGACTTAGCCAGAACCTTCAGCTGAGGTCTCAGCAGAGACACAAATGGCAGGATTCAGGCTTTGATCCAAGTCTATTGCTATCAGCTAGGGTTGTATCTAATGATGTGCTGGAAGCTGGACTAGCTCACAAGAGACAGACATAACGTCTCTAGATCAGGGCAGTAGCAAATGCAACACACACACCCCAAAAAAACCCCAAAACCCACCAACAACAAAAAAACCAACCACCACCACTGGATAGAAGCTGTTCATGTGAGTCATGAATAATGTATGTACAAATAAAAAATGATGTATGTGCAGTATGACTTACTTGGCATAGGCTTTCTCTAGTAAGGCACTCCAAAATTCATTGTGTTCAGCTGAATGCAGGAAAACCAACCGGCCTTTGAAGGTGGGTAATCGGTCATCAATCACAACATCTAGCCACTCGTTGTGTTGCCAAAACTGTTTAAAAAAGATGGGGCATGAGTTTGCTGACAGCATGTCACTTCCTGAGCATAGGACTCTGGTGTCCCAGCACTTCTAATTGTAAATTAGTGACAATCATAGGCTTGATTAGAAGTCATTTGTAAATCATCCATTCCCATTATACCGTGCTAGGCTGCTCTGAAGGAAGGGTAATCTGTCTTAAGAAAAGACTAAGACTAAAAGCGTAGAGCTGTACAGTAGCTCCTTGTCTGGATAATGTCACTTATTTGGCTACACAAGTGGACACCATATGATTCAAGACACTTTTAAGGCAAACACATATTACAGCACTCAGTCCAATTCCTTCAAGTCCTTATATCCTAAGTGGGGTTTGTGTACCCAGGCAAATGTGAAATGATTTCTAAGGCCATATATCTCTTCACAGAGCAGAAGTGGCTATGTGTGTGCCTGTGGGAGACTGATGTAGCCCTTGGGGTTGTTTCTTAAAACACGAACAACAGCGTAAGCTCAGCAATCCCTGTTTTTTCCAAGTCTCCTCTACAACAACCAGCAACCCCACTGCAGAACAGACCATGACATGTAATGACAGAAATGTGTTCATGCTGTGCCAGATGTTCATCTTACCTGGAAGTGAAATATTCCAGCATAATCTGGCCCAAAATTTTGATCCAGTGGCACCACTCTTGCTAGTGTTTTTTCATTCAGTGTGAGAGAAGCTATGGCTGCTAATAGCCAGCAGTCACCTGTAAATTGAGAAGGGGGGAAAAAAACCTCATTTTATTCCCTTCAAGAGGAGAAGAAGGTGGTGTAGGGGCCAGAGGAGATGTTATGGCAGTTAGCTGCAACCCCTCTTGAAACCAAAAAGGCAGCCCATGTGTCCCCAGGAAGCGTGTCCCTGCCTGGCCAGGGCAGACTGTGTTGCAGTTTGGAGATGCCGGTAGACAAAAGGCTCACTTGAGCTCACAGTATGCTCATGTGGAGATCCTTCCCTGATCTTTAATCCCACTGCACCAGGATGGTCCCTAGCATGGATGGAAAGGTGCTACCAAAGAGGTGGCAGTGGGCAAAGCAAGCATGGGTGGTACCTCCAGCTTCACTGCTCCCACCAGTTCAAGAGGGACAACAGCCCTTCATGCATGAGGATATTCCTGCTGCTCCTCACAGGGTGTAGGCATAAACAGATCCACCCAGGGGGAATTCCTCACCAAGATCCCCTTGGCAAATGTCAGTCCTTGTGGCTCCTCCAACGATAAATTTGGGATCTTTGACAATGTCCTGCAAGAGTGGAAGAGAGACACAGAAATGACTTAGAACATGCCAGGAAAATGTCACCATCACCCTGAGCCCAGACGTACAGCATAATGTGCACCATATGAGCTATATTATCCTGCAGCAGTGTAGCCACCACAAAAAACTAGGTGAGGAGTCCTTGCTAATTAATTACAGCATAGGGTAATTAAATAATCAACTATCCTAATTTTTTCTTAATTAGTTGGCTGCTAATGAAAGGCTGGCATTCTTTATTCATCTGTAGGCAATTGTTAAAATATCATGGCACAACCTGGTCCAGAATCTCGAAGTTAGGCTACAAGCCTGGTTAATGGGATCTGTTCGTTTGTTTGTTTTGTTTGTTTTCCCCCAATGGCTGGAAAAAAACTAAAATTGGCAATTTACCTTTACATGCACTATTAAGCCTTTTATTTGCCTGCACATAATACCTGGAACATACAGTGTCTGACAACCATGAGACCATTTCCTCCTCAAATAAGCAAACAACAAAGGTAGACTCCAGCCTTGTTTGTTTTACAGAGTTAATTTTTAGGGGAGGCTAACACTACCCACCCTCATGTGCTCAGAGGTCAGAGGGACTGGTGCTCATGGTGGCATTAAAGCAATTCTCCAGCATTCATTTGACTGTTTTAGTTCAATTACTAGCACCACAGCTGGATAGAAAAATTACAGTGGTAAACCAATAAACGTGGCAGGAATTCCCTTGTCTTCTCCCCTTTCCCATGAACTGTAAATTGAATTTAATTGATTGAACTGAATAGAAAAGGAAGGAGGAGGGTATCTAATATATTACTAGAGGAATATGCCTGTAGTTAATCAGTCTGCCCTGATACGTTATTTCAGCCCCTATGGCATGAAGCAGACTCTTCTGCCTAAGCAGCAGAAGCTTGCAAAAAAAAAAAAAATTAAAGAGGGGAGAAAAATAGAAGAACACATTCAGTCATTTAACCCCTGCATTTGCCTAGAAGGAAACTGAGTTGCTTTTGATTTGTATCACTGCATTTGTGAGGCCATCAAGGCAGGATATTGGTAGTTTTGTACAGCTTCCTGCCCTTACTGCTGATGCATCTGCTGCTGGCCGCTGCTGGAGCCAGGACACTCTCCCCACTGGAGAACAGTGAACCAGCACTGCTCCTGCGAAGCTCACCCTGCAGAGGCAATATTCAGGAGGAAGCTGGTTTGCATATTTTTTTGTTTGCCTTTGCTGGGGAGGAGGTGGTGGCCAGGTTGCGCCTCAGCCACGGGTGCCCCAAGGAGGAGGCACCGCAGTACGTCCTGACCCCAGTGCATAGAGCAAAGGGAAACCAAACAGCAGCTCCTACTTACCTGGCCCGCCTGCTTGTTAAATACACGCAGTCCTGTTAGGGCTGGACATGAACAATAAAAAACACAGCTCATTGCCTTTAGACATAAATATAACAACGGCTGACAAAGCAGCTCATTTTTAATAACATGCCTTGGTTTATAGCATCATTGCTCCCGGGGAACATAAGTCTCATGGCAAGAACTGTACTTAGCAGTTAGCAAGAAACTCCATGTGTTAACAAGGGACAAGATAAAAAACCCTTTCACTGACATGGGTCTGAACATGAGATTCATGGCTCATTGCTTATTACAGGTCTACAACTAACATATGGAAAAGTATTTAAAATCTCCTATCGCTAAAGCAAACAAAAATAATAAAAGTTATTGCCTATGTGGAGGGATGTGCAATCCTCAGAGAGATGAAGCAAGGTGACCCATGACTCTCCTGATGCTACATCAAAGCTGTGTTTCTTTAGACACAAAAGAATATAAATTGCATCCCCTGTGCCTCTGGCTCACATTGGTAGAGGGGGTACGTGGAGCCCTAAGAAAGGCTGACGGTGAGGCTGTTTAGGTGGCCTTATTTCTGTGATTACATTTCTCTGCCTGGTTCCAGCATACAGTATCTGTCATATCAGTTGCCAGTGGCTGTTCATATTAGGAGAATGTCCTTCTTACTTCCTCCTGTAGACCATAGACTCATTTGGCATTGGTAAAACACATTTGTTTTTCCTTTTTTGTTTGGTTTTTTTTCCTTCAACTTATATGTCTAACTTTCCCAGACACTGAGCTGTTGAATTTGTCCCAGCAGTTGAATGTAGACATAAATTGAGAAGGAGAAAAGAAAAGAAAAGAAAAGAAAAGAAAAGAAAAGAAAAGAAAAGAAAAGAAAAGAAAAGAAAAGAAAAGAAAAGAAAAGAAAAGAAAAGAAAAGAAAAGAAAAGAAAAGAAAAGAAAAGAAAAGAAAAGAAAAGAAAAGAAAAGAAAAGAAAAGAAAAGAAAAGAAAAGAAAAGAAAAGAAAAGAAAAGAAAAGAAAAGAAAAGAAAAGAAAAGAAAAGAAAAGAAAAGAAAAGAAAAGAAAAGAAAAGAAAAGAAAAGAAAAGAAAAGAAAAGAAAAGAAAAGAAAAGAAAAGAAAAGAAAAGAAAAGAAAAGAAAAGAAAAGAAAAGAAAAGAAAAGAAAAGAAAAGAAAAGAAAAGAAAAGAAAAGAAAAGAAAAGAAAAGAAAAGAAAAGAAAAGAAAAGAAAAGAAAAGAAAAGAAAAGAAAAGAAAAGAAAAGAAAAGAAAAGAAAAGAAAAGAAAAGAAAAGAAAAGAAAAGAAAAGAAAAGAAAAGAAAAGAAAAGAAAAGAAAAGAAAAGAAAAGAAAAGAAAAGAAAAGAAAAGAAAAGAAAAGAAAAGAAAAGAAAAGAAAAGAAAAGAAAAGAAAAGAAAAGAAAAGAAAAGAAAAGAAAAGAAAAGAAAAGAAAAGAAAAGAAAAGAAAAGAAAAGAAAAGAAAAGAAAAGAAAAGAAAAGAAAAGAGAGGAGAGGAGAGGAGAGGAGGAAGGGAAGGGAAAAGAAAAAGGGGAAATACAATGAGAAAAAGTGTCTTCTGTTCTTCAGATTATTCTAGAATTTTGCTAACAGTTTCAAAGGTTTAATTTGTAATGAAAAGGGATTGCTAAACAAGATCACTAAATATCTTTCTGAATCTTAGAGCACTTAAGATTTATGTAGAAAGCGAGATATTCATCTAGTACAGATGACTATCTACATGGTGCATCTGGTGCAGTGGGAGATTTACAGTAGGGCTAACTGAGGGGCTTGCTCATGCTGCATATAAATGTGTATACATGCAGGTATACACATGTCAAAATAATGAGAAAGCCTTCTCTACTCTCATTACTAAAGATTAAACTTTTACAGGGTGTAAATCTGAAGACTAACATTATTTGACCCTGCAATTACCCATATGTATTGTGCTACACTTCATCCAAGCTTATGTAAAATACTGGTAGGAGAGGCAGTAAAAACCAGTCACCATGAAAAACAGTTTGAACACAGATACCCTTCACAGAGGCTGTGCTTTTGCACTCACCCTCTCCGGCACCACAGATTCACCAGCTGAGCCACGGCAACTAACTTGGCACGTGCTCTAGGCCTATATCCCACTTGCAAAGTAAAAAGTGTTAACCTGAAATGCTGTTACAGTGCCTCTATTTTGCTGCTGTTCCTGATGGATAATGGAGATGAAACTGATTTAACTTAAATGCTGAGGAGCCAGAGAAGATCATAACTAAAACCCTGCCCTTACACATCCTCTCAGCCTCCCCTGAGCTTTATTTCTTGCTGCGCGGCTCAAAAAAGTTCACCTTTTTGCATGGTGGGAACTGGAGCATAAAGGCAGAGCCCTTTTCATGTAACTTACCCATCCTGGAAATGTTTCCAGTTCAGTGTACAAAGATCCTGAAGAAGATTGCAACAACTACAACAGACAGACTGCTCTCTGCTGTCCCTGGGTACCATGCACAAGGACACACAAGCTCTCAGCTGCTCCTGGCTACATTTTACAGCAAAGTTTAGCTATTGTGAAGCCCCAAATGGAAAAAAAGACAAACTAGCTCCTAATGGTTGGCCAAGGGAAAACCATTTTTTCTGATTTAGTGTCACAGGCTCTTGCATTTTTGATGCCCCACAGCACCCTACCACACCACAGCCCCATCCTGTGCCTGGGGACAGCTCTACAGCCCACCTGGCTTGTAGAGGCAGGCAGGGCAGTGCCTCCAGGGGCTGCACTTATGTGCAGGGATGTCCTGTTTTTTCATAGCTGAAACTTGCCCAGGAGTAATAGCTTTAATTTGGCTCTGCACTACATTAACTGCTGCTGAGGCATTTGAATACCTATCATTGTGGATTAAGTTAAGCCAAAATTTAAACCCATCTGTAAGCCTATTTTGCTCTTCTTCTCTTTTGGTATCACTGTCGCCAAAGGAAAGTTTTCTACTAAAGGAGAAGCTTTCAGACTATGAGGAAAAAGAGAATAAATGTCAGGCGTTAAGAAAGAAATGAAATATAGCCACAAAATTTCTGTGGCTATTAGTTACAGAGTTAAGTAGGGAGAAGGAACCTGGAGTGATGTTGGGTTTCTGATCTGAGAGGATGTGACTAGTGAAACTTCAGGCTCTTGCTGTGTTATTAACGATTGTTATGCAAGATGCATTAAAAGATACTCATCAAGCTCTTGGCTACTGCTGAATGGCTCAGTAACCATGGCATGTATTCGTAATCTCTCAGTGTTTCGTGATGGAAGCAAGCAAGTAAGTATAAGAGTCTCTAAAAGTTAAAAATTTTGAATTTTTAAAGTTTAACCGTAATCATTAATTTCCTACATTAATGGCACTTGATTTTTATATAGTTAAAGCATCCTCATAATGTATTTTACCGTTAATTTCTTGCTTGCCCTCTTATTTCCATCTTAACATTGCTTTTGTTTGGCAATAATGTAAGAGAGAAGGCTGATTACAAGTTGTTTATCCATGTACATAAATATTCATGCATAAAGTGTGGCTATACAATGAGCTACATCTAAAAAATGGGGTGCAGCCTTCCAGCCCTCTCTGGGCTCTTCGCATTCTTTGTGGGTGACATCCCAACCCCACACCGCTGCCCCCGAGGTGGGAAGGGTTTGCCCCAGCACTTCACCTCCACGTCTCCCTGAACACGCCGTGCTTTTGGTGCGATCCCAAAGTACAGCAACGTCTGCCTTTAGGCAGGGCGAAAGGAGAGAAAGGCCCACCCTCCTCCGCACAACGGCATACTCACCGTGGGCCTCTTCCAGATGAAGGGAATAGGTGGCTTTTCGCTGAAGAAGAGAGAGGAGTTGCAGGCGGGGAAGTCGGGGTCCTCAAAGAGGACCCCCCTGCGCAGGCACTCCTGCTTCAGCTCCTTGTAGGCCTTCCCCGAGCTGTGGGTGGCACGTGCGGCTCCGGGCAGCGCGGGCGGTCTCGGCTTCGAGTCCCTGTACAGGTAGGGCATGGCTCCCTCCTGCCTGCCAAAGAGAGATCCCGGGGAGCCGCGGCTTAGCAGGCGGTGGGGGGCAGAAGGAGCGGGGGGTAACAGGAGGAAAAAGAAGAGGGAGCAAAAACACCTCTAGTGCCTTGGGAAGGAAAAAGGGGAGGAAAGGAGCGTGCTGTGGGGAAGCCAGCGGTGTCCTCCAGCCCTCCTCCGTCACGCCTCCTTGAACCACAGCGCAAGACCAACTCTGAACAGCAGCAGCGACGAACACCCTGAAAGCAAACAGGGAAGGAAAGCGGCCGGCCCCGGCCACGTCAGCCACTCAGCCGGGAGCGGGAGCGCCCGGCGGGGAAGGGTGTGTGCAGGGCCTTGTGCCACTCCCCAGCAGGCATGGGCCGGGCAGGAGGTTGCCACCGGGCCAGGGATGACTTCGAGGTACCCAGCACCCAGCCAGAGCCCTCCATCATACGGTGGCCAGCCCTGGGAGGGAAACCAGAGGTTCACGGCAGGCTGTAGCCACTGTTTCTCACAGGTGGGCGAGCAGCCCGGCGTGGCCGGCGGTGGGGCTGTCCCAGCAGGCAGGTGTTGTCCTCATCTGTTGTCCTCATCGGATGACACACAGGAGGGAGAGCAGGGCCGAGAGAGGTGGCCAGGGGCTGTGCCGGGGTGGGGGGCTGGCTACAGGGCAAGGGCCGGGTGTGCGCAGGAGGGCTGGTGGTAGCTAGTGGGGAGGGCTCAGAGCAGGACAGGTGCCGAGCAGCAAGGCAAACCCAGGGAAAGCATCAGAAAATGTTACCCTGAGGAGGGATTTTAACGTGCTGCACACTGAAGGAGTTTTGTGTGCATTGTAACATGGGATTTTAAAAACACATACAGATGTACTTGCTACTGATTTCCAGGTTCCATGGCCTTGTTCATCTGTCGCTGTGCTTCTTCCGCTACCCAGCTTTTACCTGCAGCATCGTATCTCACGCTGGACAGTAAAACACTGCTGGAGAGGACGCCAGTCAATGCGCTGTGGATGCTCTGAAGGAGTAATGGCAAGGCTCAGAGCCAGATGGGCATGGATATTCCTCTCTGCTTGGAAAGGGAAGAGATGCCACCCTCTTGAAACAAATTACAGTTCCTGTAATTCAAAACACAGCCTTTAGTACAAACAGCGCTCAGCCTCCCTTTGCTTTAATTGGCCCTTTGGTGGACCAGTTGAGCTTGCTGCCAAGAGATGATTTATGGAGAGCAATTAGGTGAAATAAAATTAGTTCCTTTCTGTTCTGCTATTTTTCACAGCAGTGCTGTGAGGAAAGCTTTCTTTTTCAGAGCATATACTCCCATGTTTATTCCCCATAATTGCATCCATTGTTGATGTCTGCAGGTTCCCTGCTGAGACTGAGTTCCCATTGTCCAAATGTATGGATGCTGTCCAAATGTGTGAGGAGAGGCAGGCTTGGTGCTCTGACTGTGGCTGTCATTTTACCAAACTTTAGGTCTGCAGAATAGAGTCCAAGCTACTCACCTCAGCTTTTTCTACAGTCAGCGCAGAAGATCTGCACCTCCAGAAAGTGATTCACTGTGTACTCATCCATAAGACCCTGCTGGAGATGATTGTGTTTTTCATTTGCCTGTAGATGGACTTTCATGGGCTAGCTTATGGTAGATGCCCAGCTATTAAATGCATCACGTAAGTGGTATCCCACCCAAGGCGTCAAAGCAGGCAAAAGGCATTTAAATGCCAACACAAGCCCAGGGACGCAATGTACCCAACATCCCACGTTCAGCCAGTGGCAAAGCCAGGAACTTACTTTATCCACAACACCTCTGTGTGGGCCAAGGCATGTTGTCACACACCAGACTAATGTGCTGATTGGGGAAGGAGATGTTCAACATCCTAGACATGCAGCCCCCACACATGCTACAGCCCAAGGAGAGTAACCATATCACTTCAGGGAATTTCTGCTTTTCAGAGTTCAGTTGCATACAAAAATGTGTGGGCTGAGCTCTGTGGGTGCTCATCCTGCTGCAGGGAACTCATGCGGTTTCTCTCCTATGTGAATGCTCTGGTGTGTAATAAGGGATGTTTTCATGCTGCAGCCTTTCTCCCAGAGGGCAAGGACAGCCTTCCCTCTCCTCATTCTACTGCTTCATGTCATAAAACTGCAGGGAAACTTAATGTCTCTGAGAACTCAGCCTTGGTGTCAAGCCACTGAAAGCGTCCAGGAGATGTGGTGCCTGTGGAGGGCAGGTGGAAAAAAGAGGGATGAGCAGAAAAGGCTAATAAAAAGTCTCAGTTCTCATTAAAATACAATGCTTTGCCAGTCACATGTTAAGAATCATGGGCTCATCCATGAGGCTTTCTGGTCTGGCAGGGCAGAAACATACAGACATACGTATCACTTACAGACCTACCCCACTCAAGTGTTTTACGAGGAAAGGGACTTCAAGCAGTTTTGCCATTTTACCATGAAATCCCCTTTTGAAAGCAGTGAGAAGTGCATTTCTGCCCTAAGATGACTCTTGTTCTCACTGCCACTTGGTGCTGTCTGTGGATACTGAGGGACTGTTAGAGGTGGGAAGAGAGCAAGACATGGGTATTGTGATACTCCATTATGGACAGACACCAACAGCGTGTTGCTGCTAGCTCAGCAGAGCCGCAGGCAGGATTTGAACGACTGACCTTAAATGGCTTTGCTCCTTAGACGGGCTGGTCCACTGAGTAAAAGCAGAGTAGATTTTAACATTCCCTGAACGGTAGGTGAACACAGATGATAAGAAGCTGCAACACCAGGCTGTGTCTGTTTTCATTTGGCATGCTGTTGCAACAGATATATTGTGACATTAAAGCAATACAAGACAGCCCTCAGCAATAAAGTCCTTCCTCCATGATTACGCTGTCTCAGGGACAGTAGGTTTCTGGTCCACTGGCCCTCTCTTAGCAGGGGTGATAGGGTAGGTCTGTCCTTGTTCTGCGAAGTGAGTGCCTGCCAGGGTGTGAAGGTGCTGCTGGCTGAGAGATGGATGTCAGGTCGAATGCAATTAATTCCCAACAGGCCACCTCTGGAAACCATTAGGCTCCTGCAGTCTGCAGATACCTCTCTCTGAGCTGTGCGACCAGGCAAGCTTTCAAGGTGATGGCGCAGCAGCATGAGTGATGTACAGGCTGGCAATGTATATTAGAGCTGAACGCTGTTTTCTTCCAGGCACCATCATTAAATGCCTGTTCCTGAAACACCAGGAGCGTTGTCTGTTACCTCCATCCATGGCTGCAAAGCACGCAGAGAGTGTGAACACCAGTGCAATTGCAGCTGCCCACAGGCATCGCCCTCCTGCCTAGCCACACTGCTTATCCCACGATATCCACAGAGGGGGTGTTGCAGCGAAGAAGCAGTGGCTCTGGCAAGAGCCAAGAGCAGAGCTTCGGGCACACTTAGTGCTTATAGGAACAGGAGCAGAATCATTTCCATAATTCCTTTTTCTATCGTCAATGATATCAGGACAGACTTCCTTGGATGCTCTTGTTTTCATCAAGAAGGCAGAAAGTCTGATTTGGTTTTCTGTGTTTTTAACTGCTTTTTATCTAAGAGAGACTCTTATTCTCTCTCTCTCCAGCTGCAATTCATGGAGTAGAAGGTGACATAAAAGGAACCCAAAAGGCCTGGTGTAGGAAACTATGATTTCCA
This sequence comes from Scopus umbretta, assembly GCA_013400535.1. Lineage (NCBI taxonomy): Eukaryota > Metazoa > Chordata > Aves > Pelecaniformes > Scopidae > Scopus > Scopus umbretta. The sequence continues at coordinate 33,256 of VZTL01043872.1, read as the reverse complement.
CTCCTCCTTGGCTCCTTGCTTAGCATCAAGCTACAGCTCTGACTTTCAGCCCCTGCTCTTCAGCATCTGGCATGTGCTTTTGAGTCACACTTATGTAATTCCTTCCCCATTAACATCAGGTGGACCCTGGTCATCCAGGATTTAAAGCTGGTTATTCAAATGACAGCAACCTGATTAAGTCTTTCATAACCCTGTTGTCATTAAACCTCATGCCCTCTCATCAGTTTAACATTGGAGGGTTTATCCATAGCCTTTGACCTGACTGATCCCATGTTCTCCAGTGCTTGTTGCCGGATGGCTAAACCTCTTCAGTGTCATCTGACCTCTAAGAGACTGTTTTAGGCCAGATGATTTCATTCTGTGCTCTTTCTCCAGGGGTTTGAGAGACATGACTGATTTTATCTTGATGCCTTCATAGCTCCTTTATATTTGCAAAGATTTAAGGGTAGATTTTATTATGTGGACTGAGGTGCTACATGGTACACAGCAGCTTCTGTCCTTCTTTCCTCCTCAGAATTTGTATGAAGTTATATAAAACTTCTTTATTCTGTCTCTGAGATTAGTCTCATTTCACACTGCTTGGTGCCCTCTGAACCTTGCATTGATTTGAATCCAAATGCCATAGTCACCATCACATGAAACCACATCGTTTCTTACACTTTCCATTACTTTGGCTCAATGCAGAGCATGGGCTTTTGTCCAGTGGCTTGCAGCCTGGTAGGGTTTGCACATGCTCCTGCACGCCCTGCTACCTGGGGACATGTTATATTGCTCTAACAACAGCTGAGACCAGATGAAATTGAGCCCAGCTTGGGGCTGTTTTTTTAGGGACTTTTCTCTCCGCTTCCAGCAATACGGTAATACACACTTTCTCTGGCATTTCCCAGGTTCGTTACAGAGGGCCTGGGGCATCCTTCTCTCCCTCATTACCAGAGGGAGAAGTGAGGCGGAAGGAGAGGAGGGGAGAAAGGTCATGCAGGCCTTTAGGGGTTGCGCAGGGACTGCAAGCCAGACCTGAGGACTGGACTGCCCTACAAAATGTCGTGGACAGCCTCGTGAAAATGCTGGGGAGCGAGGAGAAAAAGGGTCCTGAAAATCAAGGGGAGGGATTTTAAGAAGTGCCCTTTGAAAATCCTGCCTTGAGCTGATTAAAGAAAAAAGAATATCTTGGAAGAATGGCAGGATTTCAAAATCTCGTTCAAAGGAGGATCCTAAATTACAGTAAATGTTCATTATAGTTTCGGCTAGTGGTGAGAAGCCGGAGGCCACAGCCTGTCTGCTTTCACTGTGCTGTGTAATAGCAAAAGCTCCTTCTCCTAAAGAGGTGTCAGTCCCAAATGTGGTCTTAGGACTGATCTTTGCTCACATCACCTGCAACTTTGCCATCGCTGCCATGCCTGGCTACGAAATGCTGACATGGGCCAGACATGCTGCAGGGCCGAGGGGAGGTGGGTGCTGAGCTGCCACCCTGAGTCGGGGTGACCTCCCCCGGGCAGCTCCCCCAGCGTAGCCCACCTTGCCCAGGCTACCCCGATGCTCATGGCACCACAGGGCCAGGAGGCAGCTCTACTCTGCCTGTCCCCTTTCTGCCCAGCATGACTCGATGGGCTACTCCCCCTTTTGTACACCCAGAAAGAAATATGAAACACGTCTTCTTGTGTGCTTTGGTAAGTAATGACAACACGATCCATGCTGGCAGCTGAAATATTGTCATTAGACAGCCAGCTAAGTGCTTTACTCAAACAAACAGGCATGGCTTTCCGTGCTGTTGTCCCAGGCTTTTGTCAGAGCTAAGCATACACCACTGCGTTAATTCATTACTTTGGAGGAGGGGCTATTTTACAAACAAAAGAGGGCTTTTAAGATTATTTTTGGTTTTTTTCTCTTTAGACTGTGAAAGACCAAGTTGTGGTGTGGGAGAGGAGCCAAGCTATAGCATGTCTTCAACCCCCTGATTCAGAGGCAATCCCTATGGGAGCTCAGCTTTTCCTGGGAGAATAGCTGTAAGAGCACACACTGATCTTTTTGGAGGAGCTTATGGCTTTCAGAGCATTTCATCAGTGTGTGTTTCAGCTTCCTGACTAGGAGGAAATCTTAATTCTTTTCTCACTATGAATAGCCTGGGCTGAATTTACTGTTCCTCAGCTTTATGCCTTAAGCAGCAAGCTAAAATGTTATTTCATGTTTTTACAACTAACATTGAAGAGCTGGGAAAATAAAGCAAAGTAAAAAGAAAATGAACCCAAAACTGCAGCAAACATGCAAGCCTTTTCTTAAAAATCATCCAGTAAAAACAAAAGAGCAGGAAATTCTGATCCGTGAAAAGACTGATTTTTGCCACTTATTGAAACTGCAGAAACTTCAGCTACAAGCTCTTTCATTATTTTTTTTTTTTCCTGTAAAAATCCACCACTGGGTGTACATTTAACTTGTCCCTCCTCTTGTTTTCAGAATTATTGGTTTAACAAAGTGCGGTAAGGTAATAACATTCCCAAATGTTAATGGTGCTGCAGCTGTGACGGCGGGCGCCCCGCAGAGTCCCAGCCGAGCTGGGAGCAGCGATGCGGAGGCACTCCGCACGGAGGCAGCTTCAGCTAAGGAGAGAGGGATCCGCAGCAATCCCTGCGGTTCTGCAACCGCCTGGATTAGTGTAACCTTTAGACCGGCTAACAGTTCTACATGGACATTGGCGTGGGAAGTCAGCTCCTTCTGCGTGGAGTGGCTGGAGCTGGTCCTGAAGGAGCTGATGAGTCTGCACCACAGCCCCGAGGAGAAAGACCCTGCGAGGCTCTAGCAACCTGGGCTGCCTTAACATAATGCTGCCCGGCTCAGTCTGTCTCTCTGCTTTCTACCTTTCCATCTTTCTGGAAAGCAGGAGAGAGTCCAACAATTTTGCTGTCATTAGTTGTGCACCCCTCAAATTAAAGTGAATCTGAAAGCCACATCATATCTCAGGTCGTAAAAGGCATCTGTCCTTTTTTATATCATAGATTTTTGCTGCTGGTGGTCCAAGAGAGTTGCAGTTTTGTCCCTGTAGCTGGCTGGCTGTGTGGGAGCTGCCTTTCGGTGGCTATGACTCTAGATAATGGAAGAGTCCTGTAACCCCCCACAGCGGGGAAGGAGCCAGTCTGTTTCTCACTAATGAACTGCATAAACCACATATGATTAAAACCACTCCTCGAGTGAGGCAGAAGACCACCACGAATAGTCTCAGAGGAACATGGAATAACAGCCAAAATAGCGGAGTCCTGCTGCTTGCAACTATTTGCCCACCCAGAGCAAGAAGTTGTGGGCAGAGGAGCAGGAAGAGGGGTGGAGATGGCTTGAGGGAGGCTGGGGAGAAGATGAAGGGGAATCTGAGTTTACATAGGGAATAGGGGTATCCCAGCTTCCAAAGGTCTTTGTATTCACTAAATAGCAGCCATTTCCAGGCTAGAAGAAAACAACTGTCCTGCAAGGTGCCCTGGGGACAATTTGGCTTGGGACCAAAAAGTACAATGAGAGTTTCAAAATCCCAGTCGTGCCAGCAAGGTTTAGCCTCCCAAGATCTCACTTAGAAGATCCTCAGGGAGTAAACCTTCACCGAACTTTGTGCAGCAACCTTGCAATATTGAGAGGAGCAGGAAGTTTGGTGATGGAGCCTTTTGGAGCTGAATATTGTGGCATCTCCCAGACAGCAGTCACCTGGCTGCTTCCCTCAGTCATCTTGGGGAAGAGCTTTAAGACTTTAGTGGCTGACCCAGCTGGGAAATTTTGGGACAGTGCAAAATCCCTCCCTGATATAAAGGAATTTGGCAGGAGAGTATCATAAAAAGCATATGAACTGGGATAACAAAGCTGGCTCCAGCTCTCTGGGGCACGCATCTTGCTGTGCAGGCACAGCTGTCCCTACTCCTCTGCCTTGCAGCTCTCACCTGAGGGATGCAGATACAGCGTGATCAAACAGGTCACACACTGGCAGGGCATCAAGAAACCTGGATGCTTGCCCTTGAGATGTTACCAGCCTGCTGTGTGACTGAAGGTGAATCACGTCACCTCTTCGTGTCTGCTTTCCCTCTTCGGACAGGCTCACTCTCTCCTGGTTTCTTTGGTCCAAGATTGTCTCTCGCTACTCATAGGCACAGCACCTGCCGCAGGGAAGGACCCAAAATCAATTATAGATCACCAATATAACTGTTACACGGCCAAGTATTGTGAGATCTTCAGGGTAGGAGGTTCCCTTTGCCCACAAACACACAGTGTGCACACGGTCGTGCCTGTGTGTGCACATGCAGGCTGTGCATGGACCTTTCTTAAACCGCTGTTAAAAACTGCATCTTCCACTGGGAGAGGAAAAAAAACAGGTTACAAAAATTCAAAGCAAACTCCACACTCGGGGCTTGCAAAGAGAAGCCATAACAAACCAAATGCAATTATAAGCTGGAACAACATGTGCTAGTGTTAATATAAGCTTGTTTGGGTATTAAATCATTAGAAGAGCTCCACAGACTCCCCTGATCATCAGCACACAGACCCCCCCCAAGGGAGGTCCTTGAGCAGCAAAAAGAGATGCGGAGATGGTGATGGTCCCTCCTCCATCGCGGCGGGTTTGCGGCGCTGCCAGGACCAGGTTTGCGGCTGCTGGGGCAGCCGGCACAGCCAGAGCACCCCTCCTCCTGTGAGGAGGGAGTGCTGTGCCACACGTGCCCTTTCAGGGAGGCTGCAGCTACCTGAGTCAGCTCTCCGGCCACCCACTCACCATGTGCGTTCTGGCATCGTCCAGGTTGGTACACCGCGTCCCTCCGCCCCAGCACAAGGGTGGCACACATGGTCCTTGGGGTCTGTAGCAGCCACGTTACCAATTTTTCCATTGCTCCTTGTGGTGAGAACCTGCAGCAGAAGTGGGATAATCTCTCTCTTTCATCATCTGTACTTTGAATGCTATTACTGAAAAGCATTTTTGCAATCCTCTTTACACAAAAAATTGGGCAAGCTGAGTACATCTCCCGTGCTCACCAGCTGCTTTCACAGAAAAGTGGTTCCAGCCAAAAAGGGCAGAGGTCAGGTGTACCGAGAAACATGGGAAAAATCACATGCAAACATATTCCTTATCACAGTTTTATTAAAACGGCTAAAAAAAAAAATTACTTTGCACAGCCTTTCCCCACCAGAGACAGCAAAAATAAACAAATAAAATTAGGCCCATAGCAGCTTGCCACAGTTCTCACAGAATGGGGGAAAAATTGGTTTACTAATGTATAGAAACCTGCCTGACCCATCGCCAGAGCTGTGCCCCTTCCCTACTTATTTAATCTGGAAAAAGTCACCAAGTACTTTGTGTGCAGCTGAAGTGAGAACAGAGCCCAAAGGTCCAGCAGGAGACAGAGACGCATTTCAGACCCCCGTGCACTGGTTAGTACACATACCCTGGTTAAGAGAGGAAAAAAAAACTTAGAAGCGGCTAACTAATATTAAAAACCTACCCACCGGTTTTGAAAATTGTTCATATTTTTCAGGGCTTATGTTTATTTTGAAGAGATAGCAGTGGGTTCCTAAACACGCTGTGCACAGGAGCAGAGCCCAGCAATGCTGTGGCTGAGGGTCAAGTTTGCTGGGTGTGATGTTTCACTGGCATAGCCCTACTGAAAGAATATTTCCAATCTGTGCTGCAAAATGAGCCAGCGTAAGCTGGCCTCAGCTTAGACATCTTTATTTCCAACACAAGTTGAAGACAAGCCTGCAGAGAGAAGCACGACAACTGTTATATGGCTCAGGCTAAAATTCATGACAGCCAGCTGTCCGGGGATTTCCCGAGTTAGCAATCACACCTGGACCATCATGTTCTGCAGCCTCCAATGGCTGTGCCCTCTGTGAGTTCATTTAATCTTTTTTTGTACCAGCTAAGACTTCCAGTCTCCACAGCATCCTACAGCAGTGCCTCCTGCACTTTATATATGTTAAAGGGCCCTTCCTTCCATTTACATTTGCTGTCTGATAATTTTACTGGGAACCGGATGATTCTGGCATGATTAAAAAATGGTGACTCAGGACTTTCTGTTCACCTTCATCATTTTACATTTATACTCCCCATACCAGTGGTTTCTCTTCCAAGCTGAAGTGTCTTGGTCTCCATAAGCACTTGGCTGCTCTAGAAAGTTTTTCCTGGATGTATCACAAATGGTGATCCTTCTGCTGTCACAACTACCTGCCATGCCTGCCACTGCACCAGCCAATGAAGTGGTATTCCCTGCCTTCCTTTTGTCGGATCTTCCCACATGGGCATCCTCTTTTTTTCTTTCCTTCCTGTCCTTTTCCCTGTGCACTCTCTGTTGGGTGCCTTGTCCAGACCCCACGCTGTCTTCCCTTACCAAAGCAGAAGAGAGAGGGAACGTTACGAATGTTGATGTGTTGTAGAGGTTTATAATTGCCAATGTCAACCCATAGGCTGTATAAATGAACTCTTTGTGGCCTACTTCTCACTCAAGGTACTTTTAGTCTTAAAAAAAGAAACCCTCAAATTTAGTAATGAATGATATATGACCACATACATGCTATCATGTCTGACTTAGCCATATATAATCTATGTAGGTCAGACATACCAACTCAACCTAGGAGAAGTCCATATGAAGGCCCAAGGCTGTGAGCAGAGTAATTTATTATCCCTCTTCCATGACTCCCACCATAATCTCACAGGAGATAAGAACACCATCACAGGAGTACATCTGGCCCCTTTGAGTTCAGATCTCAGAGCAAAATTTGGGAAAGCTGGAAAACAAACTGAACAAAACAGAATAAAATATTTTCTATTGTTGCTACACAAAAAGTGCTGAATTTTATACAGTTTTTCCCAGAACTATCTGGATCAATGAAAACACTTTTTAACAGAGTGGAGACGCGATGATCTTCAGCAAAAGAATAGCTGCCTGGCTGATCAATCGAAATTCTAGCTCAGACAAAATGATTTCCCCATTCAAGACTGAATTATTCACTGCTGGCTGTAGGGTTAGTGTTCCCCTGCCAGGGTTAAAATTTCTGAAGCCTATTTAATGGTATTTACACGAAGTAGCACTAGCAGCAGCACCACTGAGAAATATTCATTGGGCAGGGGAACGTTTCCCTGTTAGCACTTCTCGACAGAGATCTCAATAGAGCAAAGGAGATGAGGAGTGGGGCTGCAAGGGAACCCGTAACCACAGCACCAGTGTTTTTCCACCCCTCTTTGCTCCCTCTCAGCAGTGACCATGAATAACAAGCAGGAAAAACAGAGGCAGGTTTTGAAGAGAAATGAGGGCAGTGGTGGGGAGGAGGAGGGGAGGGCCCTGCTTATGCAAGAGGGGGTATAAAAGGGGGAGCCAAGTCCCCCCTCCCCCCAAAATTGAGAAGAGTTGGGCAAAAGGAGAGCGCAAACCTCTTCGCTGAAGACCAGGTTTGAGAGGTCTGTGTTTATTTGTACCTTTACTGCTGCTGTTGCTGGGTGAGATTCATTAGGAAATGTGTGTGGGCCCTGGGCTTGCTTTGCACAGGGGATGCCTTTAGGAACAGCCTTGCTTTGACCTTCTTTGGTTCCTAGTTGCCAGAAAGCTTTTCGCCCAAGTTTGGCCCAATGCAGGTTTTCTGGTACAGCTCTCTTTGGGGAGCCAAATCCTCGGACACTGGAACCAAAGGGCAGGATAGAGACTCTCTTCTTTCCGAAGCTCAAGCTCTATCTTTAACCACATGCTCATTCCTAAAACCATGGCAACTCAACAAAAAAAAGCTCAACAAAAGGGTCCACATACAGTAATTGGAATAATGCTTGTGCACTCCCGCTTAAAAATGGCTTAGAAGTAAAATGAAAGACTAACTTAAGTCCAACTAGGATAAAATATATTCCAGGTGTAGCAGTGTATGTTCTCCATTGTCTGAAAGCTTCTCCTTTAGTATAAACTGTGAGAAGATAAAAGACAAAGATCTAAGAGATGCTCTAGTGCGTGATGCATCTTAATAGGGGAATATTAATTGAGCGAGCATAAGTGACCAGCAAATTGGGGGCATAGTAGTAGGTAGTAGCTACTGAGCTTTGTAGTAGGGCATGAACGTAAGCTGAAATCAAAGGTTCTCCCTCATTACTGAGGCCAGCCAAATTCCCGGTGGTCCAAAGAAGGAGGAGTAGTGTGGTGAAAGTGGGTCTTTGAACAACTTCTGATGAAACTTTTTTTCTGGATAAAGCTGGGATTTTATTTCAATTGCTTTATTGATTGTGTTGGGGGAAAAAAAAAAAGACTCCTGCACTCCCCAAAAATACTGACAATTTTTTGTTGACAGAAAACAATAGAACTGAGTGCACAAACACTGAAAAAGCCCCAAAGGTCAACTTGGCCCAAAACCTTGAGAATTTCAACTAAAATCTGAACTTCCTTTATGTGACAGAGGCACCAGAGTGCCACACGGAGGTAATCGTTCAGCTGCCTCCTGCTCCCCCTCTTCTGCAGGGCAGCATCCCCTGTGGCCAGGGACGCCTGTCTTGGGGCTGGTGCCCATAGCAAAAGGAGACCACCAGCAGCATGACTTGGTCATGGACCGTGGGGTAGCTGGAAGCAGGAGATACCCAAACAGCAACGCCCTCTGGGTGCTACAGCAGCGTTTCTGAATCATGTGTAGAGGCATGATGATTTAAGGAAAAAAAATACAGTGGCTGCAGGTTATGAGTTTTCCCCTTCCAGTGTTTATTGTCTGCAGTAAATGCATAAGTCTGGCAGCTGTTGCATGTGTTATTAGCATCACTTGCAGCTTATTAGCCAAAGTCAATAATTCTTGCTAATAGGGATACTTTTCAGTGTTTAACAGAGCACAAGGTGCCTTTCATTGAAACAGCCTTGGTTTCTGTGTCCTCAATATTGAGAGTATCAGGCTGGGTTTGCTTTTACCCTGTGTTCAAGCCTTGCCTAGGAGGATGTAGCAGACCAGCTATAGCTCGCAGGCACGCCGTGGTCTGGCCACTCGTGCGCACCGCTGGTGCCTAGTGCCTCACATGGACCCACGTGTGTGGAGGTGCAGGAGACACAGTTTTGGGGTGTGCTGTCACACCTCCCACCCGCCTCTAAGGGAACAGCTTTCTCCCCCAGCCTGCCTGCTGGAAGGACTCTCTGGGCAGAGGGGAGAGAAGTGGGACTGCAGCCCAAAACCGAGGTTGTTCTCTTAGCATTTAGCTGAACAAAATGCATTTTTGATGGGGGAACTACTTCTGCCGTTGCTTGGATCCATGGCTGGGCTGCATGCATTTTATAGCCGTCTGGAGATGGTACAAACGTTCCAGGACTGTTCTGTTGCCAGCTGCTTCCTCGACTGAGATGCTCAGGCAGCAAGAGGACAAAACACCTTAAATATTTCAAGCTGTTTGTTTAAGCCTTGCGTGCATGATAGCATGTCATATGGGCCTGTACTCAGAACCTCTTTCAGGCCTCATTAGAGCTACAGTAATCAAATTGTTTTAATGAAAAGCAGGGCTGCAAAGACAAATTTCCCATCCCTTTGGCGTTAGTCACCTGGACACAGTGCTTGGTTGGGCCTGCAGGACTCGGCTGTCCCTGTCTCCACCTTCAACTCCACCAGCTCTGACTGCCCAGGTGCACTGAAAATATCCCTCTCTCTCTCTGCTCTCTCCTTGAAGCCAACATGTAACTGGGCACCGCAGTACAAACCACGCCTGACTGGCCCTCTAAAATCAGGGCATGGATGTTAAATCAGCCCTACTCCCATTAAAGCCATGGGATTTTAATCACTAACTATAATAGGGGCACTGAATGAGACCCAGTCTAACCCAACTGCATCATTCCTGGTTTGATTCACTGTGTGTTTTGCTCCAAGAGTAAGAAGGGGCATGCCAAACTGGAGGACCATTTCAAAAGCAGCAGAAAGATTTCCAAACCACCCCTCCTTTTGCCATATAGGACTTGGGAAGCTGAGACTGGGAGTCATGCCATCTCTGTGATCTAGCTCTGGCAACCTAATCCATCTAGCTTTCATCCTCTCCTTTTCAACACATTTTGTTTTGAAGAGGAAAAAGAACAAACCTTTGATCTTCTGGATAGGTCAAGAGGGAAAGAAAGGGTAAAAGTTGAGAGCTTTAATCATTTTACTCTGCAATAGCATACATGTCTCACTCACTGATGGGTACCCAAGCTGCAAGGTAGAGATTAAAGACAATTTATCCGAGAAGGAAAAAAAATCTGGTCCAAATGTACAGCAAATTCAGATACAAAGAAACCTGCATTTCATTGAATCTGGCACAAAATAAGCTGAGTTATTTTCAGTTCCTAAAATTGGTTCTTCTGCATAGTAAAACGCCTGTGTCTGTCAGTAAATGTGTAACTGCAGGCTACGCAGATGTGTTGGGCCCGGTTAAAGGTTGTGTATCCATCCTTGGAACTTTCTATGCAGCCGGTGTTAAGCCATGCTCAGGTTTCATCGGGTCCTGTCTGGCCTGAACTAACTTTTTTTGGCCCCCCAGCCTGTGATGTAAAGCAGCTTTGCGCAATGTCACTGCAGACGCGTAGAAAGGGCCCTCCCGTGGAAAGGGCATAAGTCCACCAGCAGTCACGCCACACCGCTCCAGGGGGAAGAGGTGTCACGAGGAGCCTGCCCAAGGGGGGACAGCATCGGAGGGGTGGCAAGCACCAGGACACAGGCAAGTAAGCACACTTGCAGGATTTACTTTGAATGCCAATTTTTCAACTCAAGTTTTTGTGCTTTTCTGAAAGGCTCTGGGCTGACTTCTTTAGGGAAATAAGCCATGCTGGCTTTCTACAAATGGGGCTTAGTGTAAGTGCCAGCAGTGAGAACAGTCCCTCTTGTTCCTGCTCATGAGAAAAGAGTTGACGTGGTGGCTCTGGCAGCCGTAGAGAAATAACCACTGGGCACCAGTGGTTACTAATGGCACAGCCTGACCAGGTGGCACAGAGTCATCCTCACTGCTGCTACAGGAAGGATTAAGAAATGCTTCAAAAGAATTGTGTAATGGAGAGAACAAGGTGGGAAGGGAAGTGCCTCTAATTTGTGGCTTTTTGGTTTGTTTTCCTGAGCTGTCTCAACCTGGAAAATGCAGAGCGTAGACTAGAAATGTGCAGTGGGTGGACTAACTGTGAACATGAAGCTGGTAAGACACCTCCCAAGATAATTTTTTTAACTGGTCATAAGGAATGAGGAAGCTCTGCATGTCACTTGCTGCCAGCGGGGCTGGGAAGGCAAAGACAAGCCAAGGAGCAGCGGGGACGGCAGCTCTGACTGCTGCTGCCTACACACTAATTTAGAGGATGGGGTGAGAGTTAATGGGGAAGAGCAATCCTTGGATGAAGGCATAGGGCTGGAGGTCCTCCCCTGCATGCCTCTGGGGAGCAACTAGTTTCAGGACTGATGTGCAGGCACCCACTAGGAAGATGTTCAGACATCCCAAGGAACCGTCACAACAGCAGAAACTCCATTTGGAAACCAAGCTGTTAGACAAGAGCTTACAGCCAGGGAATGTAGATGTGCATGTTAGAGGTATATGTACTTAGCAAGGTGTGCTTAATTACCAAGCATCTGCGCATCTCAGTTTTCATATTTGCAAGAGAGTGGTGATCCTGCAAACCAGAGTATTATTAGGCATGAAACACTTGGGGCTCCCTCAGTGAAGTGAATGTGGTTATACACCGTAAATTGGGCTGGGAAGGTGGCAGGTCTTGAATAGCTGGTTTTAAACCCAGACACTTCCACCCTGTGTAAATTAAAGTGTGATGAGACAGACATTGCACTGCGTCCTCTCAAAAGGCTCAGGCTACCAGAATTATAATACCTGACAGGCTGGCATGACTCAAAAAATCTGGGAGAAAGAAGATGGAGAGCAGAGCTTGGTTACTGGCAAGGCTGTTGGAATTTTGCCCAACCAATGAGCTCTGCAGAGCTTGGAAAGGGCAAAAGAGGGTGACCTGAGCTACAATAAAGAAGAAATGACTAGTAGAATAAAAATACAGCTCTGAATAACAGCATTTTGGCCAACGGTAAGTGTTACAGATGCATAATTTCCGACGCATTTGGATTTCAAATACACAAAGTCAAAGTCATACACTAGAAATCCAGGGAAGGTACAGCAGAGCTATTAGTTATGAAAAAAAAAAGGATATAGGAAAAGTGAGAATTACAAAAATGAAAAATTTGTCGGTGTGTTTGCACATGTGTGTATGTATGTCTTTGTGTGTGCCCATGACTTTCTCATTCCTAATATGCACCAGATCTTTTGTGCCAAAACACCGGTGACATCCACACCCAGTAAAATTCTCTATTGCTTGTCAAGAAAAACAAGAGCAGTAGGTGGTCTTTTACCGCAGAAGACTGCCTGTACAGTAGAGTAAAACTCAGCTTACCCCTTCTAACTCTGTATTCAGATAAAGAAGGTGCTACGAAAATGGTTTCAGTGTTAGCACATTTGTATAAGGAAGCCTTCGGTGTGTTTGCCTAGAAGCTAGAATGAATGTTTGTACTGGGCTATGAAAACACAAAATGCTCTGCTAGTGCCAAGTATTATGCTGACTAGACATACAAAGCGGGGTCGTTCAGTGGTCGGACCTTAAGAGACCTGGTTGCCAAGCCCACTTCCTGCGTAACAGCAGGCAAATCGCTTAGCCCGTCCGTATGTCAGCAAGATTTAGTGCGGCAGCTTGCAGAGATCGCTCTGGCCAGGTCCCAGGAGCAATATGCTTGCATTATTATAATGTTTTGTCAGAACTAGCACACTCTAGTTCACAAGCCTAACTAGTCGGCGCGCACAACCATATTGCTTCCTGTGCTAAAATGTCAGGGTACTGCAGCGGGTAGTGGAGTCAAATCTGCGCTTAGAATTTCCCCACCTGCCGCCATTGAAACTGGTGGCCATCTCACCCTGGGCTTTTCAGGGGGCAGAGTCAGACCAACCAGCATTAAATGCTGAAATTCCTGCCTTTGTAACTCCAACACAGAACTAGCACCTCACCCTGTGGGTGAGAGAAACTGTATTTACAACAGGCTGATCAGGCTTCTTTCCTCCCCACTTCTTCTTTCAGCAGACACCGTGGAAGCAGTTTTTCGACATGAAATTGGGAGCAGATCTTCTCTGTTTGTTGGTGTGCCTCACCACAGTGACTTGTGACCGGGTCTACGTCCACCCTTTCAATTTGTTTTCTTTCAACAAGAGTACCTGTGAGGAGCTGGAAAGCCTGGTCCAGGAGGGAAAGCAAACTTTTGTCCCCATCTCGATTGAGTCTCAAACCACACCTGCCTATGAAAAGGAACTGAACAACAAGGACAAGCTGGAAGCCCCAAGCCTGAGTGGCGAGGGGAGGCAGAAACTGAGCTACCTGAAGGACTTTGTGTACGTCCTGGGCGTGCGGTTTTACAGAAAGCTGCTGGAAGCACGGCAGGGCCAAAACTTGCTCCTGTCCCCAACCAGTCTTTACTGCTCCTTGGTGTCTTTCTACCTGGGTGCCTCAAACCAGACGGCAGCTGATTTGCAGGGTTTGCTGGGATTTGTTCCCCCCTCCGGAGACCCTGATTGCACCTCCAGGGTGGACGGACACAAAGTCCTTTCCAGCCTGAGGATGATTGAAAGCCTCATCAAGAGCAGGGACGAGGAACTGCTCTTTTCCAAGACGCTCTGTCTGTTCTCTGCCCTCAGTGTACCTCTATCCCAACTGTTTGTGGAGGACTTGCTCCCCTCCACTGATGCTCTCTACGCCCGAGCTGTTGACTTTACAAATCCAAGTGAAGCAGCAAAGCAAATAAATGCCTTCATGGAGGCCAAAAGCGAGGGCCAGAGCAAGTGCTTACTGACAGACATCGATCCATCCACTAATCTGTTGTTTGCAGTGGATGTCCGCTTGGCAGGTATGAGGCAGCACTGCGTTTCAGGGGCAGGATGGGTGGAGGACGGGCAGTGGTCCTGCTCTTGGGAAGGAAGCAAGGTCATGCCTGGCCAGCGACGAGAGGGAAGGGCTCAGATGCTGGGCCACCGCTCCATGTACAGTGCCTCACTCCCCACCGCTGTGCTGGGGGTCCTGCCTGCACTCTGCCACGAGCCAGCAAGGGCAACAGGGAGGAGGTGGAGGGAGATGACCTCCAAGAAATTTTCCTTGTCTAGGAAGCTAAGGATTAGGAAAGGTGTGGGAAGGTGAATATGAGAGGATTGTGCAGCATTTCTGACTGCAAAGGAACTAAAAGTCATGAGGGTCCTCCAGCAAAAATGATCAGAAAGTAGGTTTAAAGCAAGTCAGAGAAATACCTTTTCCACAGGTGAGCTGGGGGTAACAAACCAGAGGTACAGATTCAAGAAAGGCTAAAAAATATGATGGGCATGACTCCTCTAGTGGCTATTAAACACAGAAGTCTGGAGGCAACTTCTGTCTCAGGAAGCAACCAAACATGCTACCAGTTATGGAAGCATGGACCATATACAAAACTAGAAGAATTAAGGCAATCCCTTAATTACCTAGGGTTTTTCCATGCTGCTGTCCCAGAAATCCCTCTGTACCACAGCTGAGCCTCCTTTTCTGAGTGTAGCTGCTTTTCAACATCCTTGCGACTGAATGCAATACCAGAAATCACATGCTTTAGGACAGCTTGCCTATCAGTGACTGTATTTCAGAAAACTTGCAGTATTTCTAAGTGGCCCTCTGCTGCTAAAGGTGGAGCTCTGGTGCCCATGAAATGCTTTTGTGCCTTCATCTTCCCACCTGTAAGCTGGATATCAGGTTTTCTTTGCCTTTCATGGGTGCTGTCATTAACTGATCCCAACTCCTCAGGGAGCTGCCAAACATCAGCTTTCTTTTCAGTGTAAGGTTTAGCATAGAGATGATACTGCAAAAGTAATTCTTTTGTTACAAACTTGGGCATGATCACAAAAGCAGTTTTCCTTTAGCAGAATATTTTTTTCCTTTTCTTCTGTGTTGGAAACTTGTAATTTTATTAGCTTAGGAACACATGCTCAAGGATTCTGAGTCACTGGGTCAGCTCTACTACCACCTCACTCTCAGAAAGGCACACTTGAGATGTTTTAGTCTCCACATGTGGTATGGAGAAAGATGGCTCAAGAACAAATGAATTAGATAAGCAACTCTCCTCTAATAAACACAGGAGATGACTTCAGCGTTTGCTTTGCCATTTGGTTGTGGAGGGGCAACCATGACACCTGATGCTGTCATGTTCCATGTCTGTCCCTATAGCTGCAGAAAGGAAAAAGTACATTTTTTTGGTCTGAAACACATTGTCTGTGCTCCTGAGATGCTATGAACAGCCATAGGAGTGATAAAATGACAGAAATCCATACAAAACAACAGCTAAATGTTCCAATGACCTCAACTGTTGTTTGCTTGCACACAGTTGTTTTCACACTTGTAGACTTGCTGCCAAGCAGGGACTGCCATTTAGAATTCAGTGCAGAACATCAGGTGCAAATTTTACTGATAGAACACCTTTTTTTTTTTTTTTAAAGTTGCAAAATAATTATAAAATACTGAATAAAAATAGCACCATGGGTCCGCACCAT
>VZTL01043872.1:1049-16915 GCA_013400535.1 Scopus umbretta | reverse complement strand
CGTAAGATTGCCAAGGGTGAGACTTCAGCCAGAGCTGGCACTGCCTTCCTTCTCCTGAGCCCACCCAGCTGCCTGCGAGTGTTCCTGCAGTAAGGGCTGTCCCTGAGGGACGGCCTCCCAAATGTGCCATCACTGCCTCTCAAGGGATGGAAAGGAAATCTAAGCAGACCCTCCACATAGGTCTACAAGCCAACTGGGAGCCACATGGCAGCCTGAGGAAGCAGGCAACAAAGCAAGCAGAAAAACTGTGCCCAGGAAAGGCCACGAAGCCAGTAGAAATATAGCAGCTTTGGCTGTAGTCCTGATGGTTGTGGTCCCTGTGCTGTGAGCCTGCACCAGCCTCTGCCTGATGCTACCAGAAGGCATATTAAAGGCAGGATACATACATTTACAGTAGCTAAATATTATTTTATACACCCCGCCCTTGTCTAATGCACAGTGTGTTGTTTTTAAGCAAACATATCTACCAGCTAAGGGGCAGAGGGGAGGGATGAAGAAAGAGAAGAATCCATTTATTCTTTCTCAATCTGTTTTTCAGTGAATGTTAAGCAAGCCTCCCAGCTCAAAGAGCCTCAGGAGTTCTGGGTGGATTCAAACACAAAGGTATTGGTCCCCATGTTGTCAGTCACGGGGACATTCAAGTACAAAACTGATGCCAGTGGGACTTTTTCTATGGTGGAACTCCCCATCAGCAAGACCGTGCTGCTGGTGCTGCTGCAGCCCATCAATGGCAGTGACCTGGAGCACGTGGAGTCCAAGCTGTCCTTGCAGTCCTCGGCCTGGCTTCAGCAGCTGGCCCCAAGGTAGGGCTTGGGGACGCATGCCTTCCCATAGGGATGAAGGAGGTAGGGTGCACCGCACAGACCTGCCTGCTTGCTGACCAGGGGTGGATTCTCCCAGGGAAGGTTTAACACTGAGCACAAGGAGAAACAGCTCCGAGGGAGCTGTTTCCAACTTCAGTGGAATTGGCTTTTCATCTGGGGGGTATTTCAAGAAAACAAGCAAGTGTCTTTCCATAGCTGACAACACAGGACCCATGAAATGGGATGATTTGGGGTTTAATAGCATACCCAGGGCAGATTTAGGGTGACTTCCCACTTAGAAACAGTAACATGATGCCCATCAGCCCTTGGTAGCTGTCTGTCCCCACATACTGAGCACTTCTTGTGGCTGTTTTCACATGCCAGTTCCCCAGGACTGCCCGAACACCACGCTTTCATAGTGGAGAGCACGCACTCACTTGTCTCCCTCTCTTTTCTGCAGAGAAATTAAATTAGTGCTGCCAGAGCTAACAATAGAAGGCACCTACGATCTACAGGAGCTTCTTGCGGATATGGAATTGCCTGCACTGCTGGGGAAGGGGGCAGATCTCAGTAAAATCAGCGACGCCAATCTAACAGTTGGAAAGGTACAGTACACATCCCTGGCGTTTATAAAATACGTATCCTGCTCAGTTTCAGCCTCTTTAACTGTATAAATAAATAAATAAATAAATAAAACTATTCAGATTTCATCACTGCAGCAAACATAACATACAGCAGAGAAATGAAGTTCAAGGCCTGAGCATGCTAGGTACTCCGAGTACAAATTAGACTGCATTCGTTACCACCTCCAGCTCAAACACCTCCAGGCACTGCCGCTGGAGCAAGTAGTAGAGGCTGCAGCTACTGGGCTGTTGAGCATCATCCTCCATCAGTTTGGGACTACTCCCAGAAATGACACACAGAGAGGTGCGTGCAGCACACAACCTCTCCTGAAGACAGGCTCCAGCATCCAAGTCCCAAGGGGAAGAAGGGAGAGCTTGAAGGAGGGCTGCCTTTCATAAAAAGAAGGCAAATTATGTTCCAGAGGTATAGCTCAAGTGCCTTTACTTTTATTTAATTTTATTTTTAGAAGGTGTCCTGCCTTGAATGTTCTCTCAGGGGCTTCAAGGGTACCAGGATTTCATAGAGCCCGAGTGTACAAGCAGTTGTAGAGCTTTTTCGCATGTTACGGAACAAGTACTCCAAGGGTTTTTTTAAACATCCATGGAGTCTATCCTGTGCTGCTTACAGCTGATCTAAGTTACTGATTACTTCGTGTGCTAGAAAGCACTCAAACCCTCATTCTTCTCTTCACTCTGATGGCTCTGGACTTAATCACATGTTTTGCCTTACAGGTAATAAATAAAACCTTTTTCAAATTGACCAGTGGTGGAAGAGATCAGCCAGAAGAACCCGCAGCACAGAAGGAAGATTTGGTGTTCCTGGAACTAACACTGAACAAGCCGTTCCTTTTAGCTGTTCTTGAAGAGAAGTCAGGGGCAATGCTTTTCCTTGGCAGAGTAACAAACCCACTGCACGGGCTTTAAATGCAAGCACGGGAGATGGCGAGGGAAGGGAGTGATGCACATTTCCTATCACCTTTTCTTACTCATCAGCTATTTTTACGATCTTGTTGAGTGCTCTACTTAGCTTTGAGATAAAGCAGGTAGTGTTTGAAATACAGCTTTTTGAAAGCTAAAACATTGCAACATTTCATCCTTGTGCATCTGTTTCATGAGAGGTGACTCAAACTCTTCCTCCAGCTTCTGTTCTTTCCTTATTCCCACTTTGTCTCCCTTCTGCCCTCAACTCCCTTTTTTGATGCAGTGGGGACAAAGTAGTTGCCAGCAGGGCATTGACTTAAAAAAAAAGTTTTATAAGCACAAGCAGCATTTACTATAGAAAGATATAGAAAAGGATGTCTTCATTCCTTAGGAGGTCACTTTTTAATTTTTAGTTCGGTCAGTTTTGCAAGAAAGACCCCCTTTTACATTACAGCAAAAGTTTTACAGTTATCCACAGAGATTTCTAGCTTCATCAGCAACATTTTCCTTTAAAATGCTGCCAACAGCATGCGCAGGCTTTGCTTGTCCCACTGAGACAAGATTTTTTGCCTTGGAAGCAAAAACACATTTAGAGGAAGTTTCTTCTTTCTGCAGCCCAGACAGATACGTTCATTTCTTAACTCTATAAAAAAGCTAAAAATAGGGTTTGGTAGCATTAATGAACTGTGGTGCATAAATTCTCATAGCCTGACAGAATTATCTCCATTTTTTTTTAGGAAAAAAAAAAAAAAAAAGGCCTACTATTCCAATACAATTCTATTCCTTGGATTTCTTTCTATCCTGAGAGGCATTTATTACAGCCTTACAGTGAAAAAGAACATTACTGGTTAGAGCCCACATCTGTAAACTTTAACATATCCAAACCATATGTTCCTAAAAAATAGAATTAATGGCGATAATCTGTACTAGTATAAATGGTGGATGTGCTGCTAAACATGAATAAAAAAGTTTCAGTGGTCCAGTCCAACTCTTAGCTGAGTCATAAAGGTTTGAAACATTCAACTGGAATAACAGATTATTAGACAACTCTTGAATTAAGAAGTGAGGAACTGGGAGTGAAATCTTGGTACTAAGGAAAGCCTCTCAGTGGAACAAGGATTTCCACTTCTCATCTCTAGATTTGTCTTTAGCACTGATGGTGTTCAGACAATAACAGCAAACGTCTTTGGTATATGATGCCAGATGTATCCTACAGAGCATGGAAGCTCATTGTCATCCCCAGTGGTTCCAAATGTCTATGTAATCCAAACCCACTAATGCCAGTGGCTTGCTATCGGTGATGTAGATACGCGACAGATCCTTCTAGCTTAATGGAAAAGACTAAGAAATAACACAACTCACTCTCAAGAGTACTAGGATTTCAAGTGCTATGATATAGCATCCACGTATTTATCCTATTATACTGTGTATATTCCAGATGCTCTAACGTCTAGATACTGTGCTTGTATTAAATACAGAAGCAATTAACTCTAAACATGCAGAGACGGAAAGATGCAAATAAAACCACTTCCAAGTTGCTTTGTCACAGTTCAGTTGGGTTTATGTCCATAACTACATCCCCTGTTCTGGCTTCTGAAATTTGCTCCAAGTCAGATTTCTGTTTTTTAAGATAGTACGTTGCAAATTGTCATGCAATACAGCCAATGATACAGCTGTAAGCATGAAAGAGGCAGCTTCCAAATGTTCATACTACTTTAAAAGTTATCCCATTTACTTATTAAAGTCAGAAAGTAGCAACAGACACAAATAAAATTTCAGACCACAAAATGTTCCATTTCTACAATGAAGATGGAGGATAACAAAAGGGACCCCCTGGCCACTCTGCCAGTAAATTCTGGGACAAAATGCCATTATTCACAGGTAGGGGCTGCCTGCTGTTGGAGGACTCCAGACCTTGTTCAGTGGTTACAGGCAGAAAACCAACCAAACAAAACCCAGCACCCACAAAACCAAATGCTTTTCTGAAGAGAAACTCTGTGGTGGAAAGCACCTCTTCACTGACACCCTGGAGAAGAAAAGGAAAGAAGAAAGGGCCAAAACAGGGAACTAAAAGTATGCTAGGCAGAGCAAGGACTGGGAAGAGAGAGGTGTGCTGGAGCAACTGCTACAGTACCAAAAAGATAAAGCTATCTGTACACGTACCCATTCTCCTAGATACTCAAATGGTAAAAAGCTCAAGCAACCAACGAAAAAAAAAACCACCCCAACACCCCCCAAGTAAATCTCTCTGCTTCCCCAAGAATATAGTCTCCTGAGACTTGTTTTTCACATCAATTTTACATCTAAAATTTTTATAGCGTTTTATACTTTTCACTCTCCTCCAGTGGTCTCCTCCAGTTCCACCAAATTCCTCTGCCAGGCACACGACGATGCACATTCCAAGCATCCTAAGCATCAACCACACACTGAGCTCTCAGCTGCAGTCTATAAATCGCAGCTCAACAGTCTAGTGAATGAAGCACTTAAAATCATGCTCTAACAGATGGGAGATTTGGAGAAAGAAAATAAAGACAAGGACAGGCTTTTTAAGTTCCATCAGAAAAGCATAGTTTATTTCTGAGCATAGGTGACAATTATTCTGGTAAGCTTAAAATAAATCTAGGCAGCTTCCCTTCAGTTCAAGCATGAAAATACAACTGCTGATGGAGAGAGAGTAAATATTCCTCAATGTTGAGTGGTCCAGCCAAATATACATATTGCTAGTTATCTTTCTGTGATGAGGTTAAAATACTCTGGTCCACTTCTGGTATAACCCACAAACTTGAGAATCCAATAACCATTTTAGAGGAAAACATGCCACCACCCTTTCCCTCCTGTTGTGGTTTAACCCGGCAGGCAGCTAAACAACACACAGCCCCTTGCTCACTCTCCCCCTCCCCAGTGGGATGGGGGAGAGAATCAGAAGGGAAAAAAAAAGTAAAATTTGTGGGTTGAGATAAAGAGAGTTTAATAGGACAGAAAAGGAAGGGAAAATAATAATAATAGTAATAATAACAACAACAACAACATACAAAACAAGCAATGCACAATGCAACTGCTCACCACCCATTGACCGATGCCCAGCCCATCCCCGAGCAGCGATCGCTGCCCCCCAGCCAACTCCCCCAGTTTCTATACTGAGCGTGACGCCCTATGGTATGGAATAGCCCTGTGGCCAGGTTGGGTCAGCTGTCCTGGCTGTGCCCCCTCCCAGCTTCTTGTGCCCCTGGCAGAGCATGGGAAGCTGAAAAGTCCTTGACTGGTGTCAGCACTGCTTAGCAACGACTAAAACATCAGTGCGATATCAACATTATTCTCGTACTAAATCCAAACCACAGCACTGTGCCAGCTACTAGGAAGAAAATTAACTTTATCCCAGCTGAAAATAGGACACCTCCTCAATGCTATTGTACAAAACCTCTTCCAGCTAAATTCCTTCCAGACTTAGAAAGGCATAGCAAGTTTTCTAAAAGTCCTAGAAGGGAAGAAGAAAAAAAAGGTATGAAATCTGCATTACTGTCATGAAGTGAAGTGTACTTAAAAAAAAATATCTGAGGAACATAAGAAAGAGGATTAGTAGCAGAAGACATCTCTATCAGAACACACTTAATTACATGGTAGATTGTCTCCTCCTGACTGATCCACAGTATTTGAAAGTGCTAAAATTCATTTTACCTAAGACAAAGCCAATTCACACCTCTTCTTTCTTTCAACAGGAGTATCACAGAAATTTTTAAACTAACATCATATTCCACTGAAAGAAAGTTAAATGCTATTCAAGTGAACAAACATAAAAAATGGGGAACTGACATAAAACCAGTGATGTAAACATTTACAGCAATCATAGGACCATTCAATAATTTTAATTTGCTATACAATATTATTTACTGCCCTGAAATTAAAGCTGATCTTCAACGGAATAGAACAGAATTCAGCCTGTATACTCAGCAAGCTGCTGATGACAAGTAGGAAGTGTTGCTATTGCAGGAAGATGTAGCAAATCAGGTGCAACAAAAGGACAAGTAACCTTTCCATGCCTTTTTGGTTCGGTACAGAGACTGCAACCTTTTCCCTGATTTTGGAGGATACAAACAAAGCTGTTCTATCTTCAATCACTAGTATGCACAGTCTCTGAATCTGCTACTTCTGTGACAGCTGTTACAGAAATTTAAATTTATAGAGATCCACACTTTCCAAAATAAGAAGTCGCACAACGCATTTGCAGTACTACAATCATGGTCTTAGACTACAACTTCCACATTCATTTTATAATAAGAAAACATTGTTGAAAACAACAGTAGCTAGAGGTAGCAAGATGTCTCTACTCCTGACTCTCAATAAAAGCAAATGAAGAGGTGCAGGGAGACCAAGCTTTCTGGGTTCATCAGTTAGAAGCCTGGAAAAATATAATACAGACAACAAACTTCTTGCTCACAAGCAAGAGTTACGTTCATTCAGGAGTGTGTACCTAAGCCCTTGGCTGGCTGAGGATCTCCACGTCACTGAATGAGACAAACAGATCTGACATCCGGCAAGTTGGTTTGCTTTGCTGTTTCTTTCTTCAGCAATAAATTTGGATGCTGTCTCAGTTATATATGTTGCCATGAACAGACATGCTAAGCAAATTAGAAGAGCCAAATCCTGCTCTCCATTATTCAGATTGAATCCAAGAAGAACCAACATAATTTCAAGCGGTATTACTTTCCCCACTGCCTCCCTTCGTAAAATTAATTTTAGAAAAGTTGTAATTATCACCTAATTGCTTCAAAAGCACAGTGATCACACAGTTGTGTCTTCTCAACTAATATATGGTAAATTCCTCAACAGCGAGGAATAAAAGCCTTAATGTTGTGAAAGCTTTGCTCACTACAACTTCAATGCTACATGCTGAGGGAGCTGGCGGAGGAGCTTGCCAAGCCACTCTCCATCAGGTATTGGCAGTCCTGGTTAACAGGGGAGGTCCCAGATGACTGGAGGCTGGCCAATGTGATGCCCATCTACAAGACGGGCCAGAAGGAGGATCCACAGAACTACAGGCCTGTCAGCCAGATCTCGGTACCAGGGAAGATTATGGAGCAGTTCATCTTGAGCGTTCTCATCGGGCACGTGCAGGTCAACCAGAGGATCAGGCCCAGCATGAAAGGCAGGTCCTGCTTGACCAACCTGATCTCCTTCTATGACCAGGTGACTCACCTAGTGGACAAAGGAAAGGCTGTGGATGTTATCTATCTGGACCTTAGTAAAGCCTTTGACACTGTGTCCCATAGAATTCTCCTAGAGAAGCTGGCAGCTCATGGCTTAGGCAGGGGTACTCTTCAATGGGTAANTCACCGTCCCTGGAGGTATTCAAAAAATGTGTAGATATGGCACGTTTGAGACATGGTTTAGTAGGCATGGAGGTGTTAAGTTGACAGTTGGACTAGATGATCTTTGAAGTCTTTTCCAACCTTAATGATTCTGTGATTCTATAACAGCCATTTGCTACAAACCCCGTATCTCTAAGTTCTTGGAAGACTTCCATCATCTTCAGCTCCCCCATTAAGACCCAAGCTCTCTAAATGCTTTAGAAAGAAATGGTTATTTTTAATTAATAAACATGAAGTAGAATTCCAGTG
This sequence comes from Scopus umbretta, assembly GCA_013400535.1. Taxonomy (NCBI): domain Eukaryota; kingdom Metazoa; phylum Chordata; class Aves; order Pelecaniformes; family Scopidae; genus Scopus; species Scopus umbretta. The sequence continues at coordinate 8,953 of VZTL01043872.1, read as the reverse complement.
TTCAATTTTCACAGGGTTAAAAAAAAACCCAAAACCAAACCACAAACCAGAAACCGCAGACAAAACCACAAACCAACCTTCCTTCACTCACACAGGCGTTCTCTCATTTGAAAGCCTCAAATTGAAAAAAAACAGTTGTCAGACTGTGTTACCTGTCCCTCACACATAAAAGAGAAGTGTCAATAGGCAAATCACTCTAGGTTCAAGAAGGCTCTTTGTTAATCCTTCCACCATTTAAAACTCTAATCACTTTCAAATTTCCTGCTTAGAAAGATGGAACTTGTACTGAAGTAAATAGGTTTGAAGTTAAAACAATTCCACATGTATTCAGGCAAAATATTCCCCTGAATTCTAATATATAATAATACAAATTGGAAACATGCCAACTCTGAATAAATTCTAGCTTAGTGAATTAAGTTTTAGTTTGAAGGAAAACCGATATTGGCTGTTAAATTCAGGCTAAGTTAGATACGGATACTAGAAATTATTTTTGAAACTTGAAGTGCTTCAAGAGCTTTTTTTATGCAGTTCTTCTCACCAACAAGGTCCTTGAAAAAAACCAAATCAGTAAAATGAGAACATTCAAAACCCAAACAGGAGCTAACCATATCCCATGATGAGGGAAAGCAGGTAAGTGCAAGGAAGTGACAAGAAATGGCAGACTCCTATACCTGTGAGCACTTTCTTTATTCCAGAAGAGCTGGAATAAGGACCTTTTGAAAGCTTCTGACAGCCATCAATGAATACATTTGATTCAAAAACATATGGGACCATCAAAAGTTAGGAAGATTAATTTTATTACATATTTATTACATATTTAATTTATTACATATTATTTTGATCATATAAGTTCATTCTTCTACATTTTAAGATGTACAACAAAAATAAAAAAACATTTTCCTCCACTTTTATTCTATAGTAGAAAGTTTAGAACTTTTGATTGCTTTCCATATAATGGAAAACTATGGTAAATTCTCAGTCTTTTGGTGAAACAAGCCTATCTTGACAGAAGATACACTGATTTGTTGCTCAAGATACATCTGGAAGCACTTCATTGCTAGTTATTTGGTAAAATAAAGAAGAATTAAATTCTCTCTCTCTTTCAGGGACACTGTTTATCTTCAACCATGTGCTTTCAAAAATATCTAGGATTGTTCCGCGGTAGCCTGATCCTTGGCAGTTAGAACCAGCTCTGTAAGGGCTGAAAAGCTTTTTATGCTGCTTGTTTCCAGTCCCATCTTTCGTATCTAAACAAGACACAGAAAAAACAATTTTCTTTAAAACATCAAAAGCTCACTAATTATTCTACTTAAAACATTTAGCAAAGCATATGTTTTGTCCTGCATCGATGTGCAGCAAAACCCCACAACTGCATGTAGCACACACCATAAAAAAAATTTGTATCCAACTTTGCTCAGTTAAGTCTTTCCAGTTCATGTAGTGTCTTGCAGGAAAATATTTAACCATTTTCTAGGCAACTTGTAACTAAAGCCAGTTGGAAGTTTTCCAATGAAACAGTTAGAAAGAGAAACTTGGCTGTAAGTTTGTTTTTAATGCATTGATTTCAACTGAAGTTTTTTTTCAAAGCCCAAATGAGGTTTCTGGGCAAAACTTTAAAGATAAACATGAATACATCCAAGAACAGCCAACAGCATGATGAATAAAGTGTTTCAATAGGCTGCAAGAGCCTATGGTTCTAGCCTCAAACTTCCTGGGGGAGGAAAACAACTCTACAAATAGAGAGGTTGCTACGAGTCATTTCTGACCCAGGAAATCTATTGCTCTGATATACGGGCATGAGAAAACTAAGAGTGCACTGAAAAAGAAAAATCTGGATCTAAACAAAGCCATAATGAAATGATTGTGAAAAGGTGTTTGCTGCTGGAACTCTTATCCAGAGAGAAGGCAAACAAAAGCAGGGCCATGTAGTTTCCATCAGAGCTAAGGAAGGTCCCTGCCCTCTGATCTGTCCTCACAGTATTTCTTCTTTGTGCTTCTAAGGACTAAGCCATACTTGAACGTTGGATAGTAAGAAATACAAGTTTTGCATTTGTATTAGAAAGGACAGGAAAGTGCACATTGCTCAAGTGGTATCTACAATCACCAAGGTGTCGAGTCACCTCCACTATTCAGATGTGAAAAAACAAAGCAAAATCCACGCAAAACCAAAACCACACTGACAAAGCTTTCAAGATCAAAAAAATAAGTCAAGCTTCCCTTTCCTCCTCTCTCTTACTCCCTTCAAAACTAGTAATAATAGTAAAGAAATTTGTTTCTCATAACTTACTTGTTCTCCAAAATACTCAACGTCTAGGGCCAGCTGCAGTCGGATTTTGTTATCGTCACTCATGCCCCCATTTGTACCAACAGTGTTTGAAGTTACAGTTCTTCTGGCTTGCTTCAACCTTTTTAGGCTCTCTTCCATTTTCTTAACGGAACTTAGCACATCAGATACAGTTTCATAATACCTAAATTAAGGAAAATTAACGAGAAAGAAAAAAAAAACTACACTTTTACAGAAAAGCCTACTTCATACACATCAGTACATCACTGGCCCTGAGAAAAATGCTGAACAATGCTGGGAGGAATGTTTTTCCTTGCGAGGAAGCTACTTATGTTTCCATCATTCTCAATGAATCAATATTTCCATCATTAGTTCTAGAGGGCAATCTGAAAATTGCCATTCAGTGTTGAAGCCTCCTTCCAATCACAACGTTTTTGACCTGTTCAAGACGTTTGAACCCAATAGAGACCAAGGAATGCAACTGCTCAATTTCAGTCTGAATCTGCCTCTATTTACAACCAGTAGAGCGCTAAGTAAAATTCCTTTTGCAAACAGGACAAGAATAACAACCTGACAGACAAAAAAAATACATAGTTTTAGACAAGTTCTAGATGTGTGTGTGTGTATATGAGAGCATGCCAGTGCACACCAGTCAGAAATGCGTATTTCTAAAATGAAGAAACTGATCTAAACGGGACTCTCAGGAAGCTGGCAGGAAAAGTCAGAAGAACGCTAATGCCAAGTTAGAAATGGTATAGATGGAAGAAAGCATCGCTTCCCACATATTGGTATCCACACTAAAAAAAGCATAGAATTAAACAAGGTAAACAAATCAACTAATCAACAAAATTTCAAAAAGCCTTATGGGCTGAAAACCAATGCCTAAATGGGAAGGGCATAATATCCTATAAATTAACTAACAGATGTCCCGGACAGCAAGTTTTTAAGAATCGCTAAGAGGAAAAAATAGAGCAACAATGGGAAATTAGAGGATCCATAAGAGAAGTGACTAGACTGAGCTATTTTCTATAATTTGCTAAAAATTGTAACTTTCAAAGAGCCTCTCTATGACAGTGATCAAACTATTACTGTAAGAATTAAGAAAGCTGAAAGAATCTTCTCGATGATTACTTTTAAACAGGGAGGCAACAGAAATCAGGCAAGCTTTTTTAAGAGATAATTAGATAGGAATGGCTAACTAATCAAAAAGTGCTTGCCAGTGCCATGGAAACTGTTTCAAGATACCATTCTACAAAAAGTAAAAGTATACCAGTAAAAAAGTCAACCATGCTCTCTTTTCATATCTCAGTTTTTCCCAGTCCCACTCACTTGTGAAGACTTCCTACTTCCGCTGTACTTAGAAGTTCATTTGCCATTAAGCAAGTTTAGTCCTCAGTGATTTTTTAACCGGAGTTTATGCTCTTTTGTTTTTCTCATTTGGATGCAAGAAGATACTGTCACAGCAGGAAATTAAATTAATTACATGCCTCTGCATTCTCAATGAAGAAACTACAAGATTACTCCATTTGAGAAATTCAGCTTCTTTGTCTCTTCTCTTGTTCAGTAAGGATAAGACATTTTAAAGCAAACTGATCAAAATAGTAACAACAAACCATGAAAACAGAATTCAATGGAAAAATCTAAGGAATTAAAACATGAACCTGCCAAGCTTACCCCTGTGTTTAACCGCTACCACTGTATTTAACCTAGCACTTAAGTCAGTTTTGGTAACACTGACATGGAAAGTGAGAAACTGCTTTTTGGGGGGCAAAAAGCTCTGGATGGATCCAAGGAACACAGAACAGCTACTTTGTTGGTGTCACCAGATTTACTGAAGCTCCAAAAGCAAGGCTTGGTAGACACAGAGGGGTAGGTAGACAGACAGACAAGAATTCACTGTAAGAATTTTTAGCTCTACAGGCACGCGACTTGACATTCCAGAAATCTTTGGAGTCCTTCAGCAATGTTACTTAAACAAACATTAACTGCTATGGGTTAAGAGTAAGCTTGTTTTTATGGACTAATAACTGGTTAAAAGAAGAGACACCACACTTGAATAAGCAGTTTTTGTGCAAAATGGAAATGACTGGGGGAACCCAGACCAATCTATGCTTAGCTCTGTCCAAAATACTTAAGAATAATTTTAAGGACAGCTAGTGAATATTTGAGTGTCAAAACTCTCTTATAATTTTAAGTTTATTCTGAATAACCAAAAAAGTGACTGCAAAGCGCTGCATATGCATTGGGCATTAATAAGTACCTGAGAGGTGCCAGAAGAGGAGCAGCAGGGAGGGATAAGGAGGTGAAGGGCAGGAAAGAACTCACATTCTGACTACAGTTTAAAGCCTCAGTATTATGTGGCTAATTCTCAGAAAACCTCAATCCCATGCTCAGCAGCAGTCAATAGACAAGACAATATGCTAAGAATACCAGGAAAACCACGTAAGGACAGACAGAAATCACCAGCATCACACTTTAACCTGTATGGACTCTTCCGATCATACCACCTATGACCAGAAAGAAGAATGAAAACCAGCAAACAGCAGCTATAAAGACGGGAAGAGGAAACATCAAAATAGGCTAAAGGGACTCTTTAGTCTGAAGCAAGATTAGAGAGACATATAAAATTGCAGCTGACACAAGGAATAAATTGTCCATAATGCAAGAAGTAGGGGGTATCCAGAGAAATCTGGCAGAACTTCCAAACAAAAGCAAGTATTGCTTTCTCCTGTTACACAGTTTAACTGGTTGAACTCACAGAATGCAACATCCCACAGCAGTATGAATTTAAAATACAGCTAGAGAGACAGAAACAAAATCCATTAAGGATCTTAATGCATATGGATATTCATGCTCAAGAAGTCCTCAAGATGCTAACTAGGAAACAGAAGATCTATTAAAGATAGCATTGCTTTATGACTGCCTTATTAACTGTGAACAGTTAGCTCTTCAACCACTAAAAAAATCCAAGTGGTTTTTTTAACCCACTAAAAAGTTGGATAATCATTACATACATTAAAAAGTCAAAGTAAAATAGAAAAGTTTCTTGAAAATTCAACCATTATTCACTGAAAATAACAAGAGGTTAAGTTCTTATGTCAATTCTGAGAAAAAATGCCAGTTTTTAGTTTGCTGTTGCATTACTAGAGCTAAAAAATTTTTCAAATGCCCCATCCACAATGCCACAGTTTGCACAGATCTAAGCAGAAGTCAGGTCTCTGGATTCCCTGCCCTGCTTTTCACCTGCTAAATACACACCATCAGGGTAAATCTGAAGAAATATGCTGTGCCAAAAAGAGGGGTATATTCTTGGTCTTTACAGTTGTGTTAATTCATAGTGTTCCATTTTTTCCCTGTGTCCATTCAACAGACACTGTATTTTCTAATTAATGCAAAGAATGTTCTTACTTCTGTGTGCTTTCAGAGAGAGCACCTTCCAACCATTGATGAATCATAGGCTGCTTCAATATATCTTTGTATTCATTCTGCAGTCGGTAGAAGGGCTTAAGAGCACTGTCAACATAAGGTGAAGCTTTAGTTGGCACCTCCTAGCAGATGACAGAAAAACAAGGTGGGGAGAAAGAACCAGTAATTTATTTACTGAAAGCATCAACACCAAATTATAGCACATACATAAAATGCTAAGCCTGTACCTAAGCAAATAGATACATACTCCATTCATGACATAAAAATGAAAAGGTGACCATACATAGGAAAGACACCATCACAAAATCATTCAGTAGCATTGCTCAGTATATTTTCCAGAAGAATGCTTTGGGGTAACCAATATCCCCTCTATATCTTCTTCTCAGCTAGTTTTGGTTGCAGAATGCTTCACCTCTCCAGGGATAATCCATGCATAGCTTGGGTGAACCTCATGCATTGCAAAGCAACAGAACGTACCCGGGGTACACAAAATCCCTGACACCTGAAATACCTCATTAACCTCTTAAGAGTTCTGAATCTTAGAACTTGGCCATGCAAGAGTCTTTGCACATCTGATTCTTACAAAGACTATCCTCATGCCAAAGTCTGAATTCTGCTGAAAAATCAAAGTATTAGAGCATAGTAAAAATAAAGCTGCCAGAACTTAACATGACTGTAATAATGTACTTTCTCTATCAAAGTTGTCTCGCTCCCATTTATCTGTTCAGGCTTCGCACCACATAAAGCCAGTTAGACTGATGGCCAAGAGTGCAATTCAGTCACACTCATGGAGTACAGAGCTCAAGTTAGCAACTTGACTGAACTGAAGGTTCATAGGTCCTATGTCTTTCTTTTGGCACAGTTAGCCCACCATCTGCTTAAACATCCCATGGACAACAGAAAGACTATGGCAGTCCACTAAATCACTATACCGAGTTTACTTTCAGATAACTAAGCTAAGCAGTGTAGGGTTGTTGGGTTTTTCACCCTCCTTGGAGTTACATACTTTGTTCTACTCTTTCCTTAACTCTAAGTAAAAATATTCTCTGTTAAAGACAGAACAATCTGTTTATTTGATTAACTTATTTGCCTTGAGGTTGTTGTTTCTTTTTAAATACAATTTCTGATGTAGGTCCTTAAAACAAAGATAGCGAGAAACCCTAGTAATAAGCTGAAGTAATAAACTACTCCCTTATGAACAATTTCTCTTCCGGCTTACCCTAAATGTTTACCACCCAAAGAAAACTTAATATCCTTGAAAGAAGTGGACTTAACAGCTCTTATTTTTTTCCATTTAGCCATTGAAAAAGTACAGCATTGCTGGTGGCAGCGCAGTTTCTTCACGATAGCCAGGAAAGTGCTTTTGATTTTGGTGAGCCAAGGCAACCCTCCTCCTACCCCCAACCAAAATCACCCCATGAACAAGTAGGAAGAGAGAGCAAGGGGAGAGGGGTGAATAGGAAAGAACTGCGGCCTTGCCCATTTCGGCTTGCCTTCTGTGTTCAAATTAGACAAGGATGTAGTAGTCTGTGGTTCCTGTTACTCAAATTTTTCCCTACTGCCTGAATGATACCAAGCTAACTACCAACAGGACTGTACAGACAGACTGGCAAAGGCAAGTCACAGTAGGAGAACAAGCCAAGATCAGACAATCTGTTTTGGTATCGTATTTCACCATTACTTTTAATTAGTTTCTCAACAAATTACTCTTTTCAGCCATTCTCATCTTGTTTCTTCTGTGCAAGATACTTCTTGAATCAAATTAAGCAGCTAGCTCACTGGGAAGAAGTTTCTTGACATAGCAGGCAGAAGTGTCCCCCTCCCAAAAGAGGCCTGCCACTGCATCTTACGGTACACGCTATGACATAAGAGAAACACAATTATTCTCACTAACCCTTTTTCTTTTGCACATGAACATTTCTACTCCTTACCCTTCCTTCTATCTCAGGCCTGCACCCTCATCATTATCCTCCCTAAAATTCTGAAAATAGCATTTTATTTTTTTTACTTTGCAATGAGGTAAACAGTAAATCACTAAATTATCTCAAGTTATTTAATAGGGCTCTTGACTCTCAAGCAGATATGGACAGGACTGAAGAACTCATAAATATACTGCCTGGTTAACATTCTTAGTATAGGCCTTTCTGAGATCTATTTTTTCACCTGCAACCAGCACTGACCTTATTGGTTCTCC
>VZTL01043871.1:15515-26085 GCA_013400535.1 Scopus umbretta | reverse complement strand
TGCATATTAATTTATTTTGTAAAGGGTAAAAAAGCAAGAGATTGAGGAAAAAGGATAACCTGCCAAAATTGGTTCCATTCTTGTTCTGAAGCCCATTTTCCTATTATTCTAGGTGGATGAGGCTTGATCTGTCCAGAAGAAATTATATTTGATAATGACTTCAATACATGCAGACTTCAGTGCCATCAAATATGTTGTGTATTTTTGGTGAGATTTGATGATCCAGGCAAACAGCTCTTTGAAGCTGCTTTTCACTGCACTTGAATGTCAGATACTTCAGAAGTTTTCATGTTTTCCACAGTCCCTATGGAGTCAAAAGATTCTTGTCTTGTGTTGATTGCACCTGCTAGTTCTTCAAGGAGCCCTTCGGTATAGATTCTTGGGGTCTTGGTTAGACTGAGCCTGTTACTGCTATTTCTCCTTTTATTTTCTGTTTTCTTAGACAATGATGTGGAAGGAAGACCACATTTAACATTATCATTTTATGCTGTGTTAAGCATGACTTAAGAAAATTGGTATTTTCAGTTTTACATCTTTTTAATATTCATATGATAGTAACATGCAATGAAACACAGTGGCATTCTGTGAATACATAATTTGCTTCAGTTCCATTCCATTTTGCATTTTTTATTGAATCAGTCTAATAATTTGTTTACTGTGCATATATGTGCATGCTCATATACAAACATTTGAAGTGGGGTAAAAAGTAAATTCATGCATATTGGGAGAACAATTTTACATGGTTTTTAATTTAGATAAAGAGGGACAGAGGCAGCATTTTTGCCTCAAAGCAAGTAAAGAGCAGGCTAATCCATCATTTCTGTGCGGGGGTATAACATCTGAAACCACAGTAGTAGTTTGCAATTATGCAGTAAATATGCCAATCATATGTTTGAAAAGAAAAGTGGGGTTTCTTTTTTTTTTTTATTGAAGAAAGAAGATATGTACAAATTGGAATCAAACTACAGAACTGAAATTCACCTGAAAGTTTAACTGCTGAGAAAAAAAAAAAAATATCATCTGTTTCCTGTTTCTATGACTGAAACTCCTAACAGTGTTTCCAGGGAACACTAAGTTGTTGGAGTGGTAGTAATCATACTGAAAAGGGGTTTTGTGAAAAATGAGTGAGAGTAACATTTCTTAATTTAAAATTGCAGTTGAGTCTTCTGTAGATGTGTTGTAAATTAACTGAGAAATTGTCCCTTTTTAAAAGTCATTCCTTGGCTCTTGAAGGATTTTGTTTTTAATGCAGGCAAAATAAGATGAATTTACCTTTTCTTGACCAGCAGCAAGGTACACTATTATGTGTTTTAAAGGGAAATGCATGCAATCAAGGAATATTTTGCAAATGAAAGTGAATCGTAAAAGCAAAATTACAAAAAAATACGATACTTCCTGCTATGGAAGTGCAAGATCTATAAAACATGAAGCTAAAAATATTTAAAATCTGAGAGCCATTCTTGCAGCTACCATGATATCTGCAGCATTCTGATCAGTGATGCAGGCTTTTAGCCAGAACCTTGTGTTTGCAGGATTGTATTTCACTAATTTTATCCAGATATATAAGTTATTACTTCAGTGGTGGCAAGCCATAAAACAAACATCCAGAGCTGTAAGTAAGCAAGTGGAATGTCAGTTCTCTCTAAAGAGTTTTTTCTGTTCAAGTAGGATAGCAGTCTTGGCTTTCTTTAAGTCACCAATAACTGTCTTTAATTGTTGAAGTCACTGTTTACAGAAACATACAAGTTCTTTGCATATCTAAAGAGATTAGGAAGTCCCCAAAAAGACAGTATTTCAGGTTTTATCTCACACGTCTGTTGCTATTTGTAGCAGTTTACATGAGATCTCAAAGTCTTAGGCTTCATCATAATTTCTACGTCTATAAATGAAAAAAAATTGAGAAAGCATAGTCTTTCCAAGGCATTTTGTTTCCAGATGTTTTATTTCAATTCTGATTGATCACTAGAAAAAATAATTGTGTGCCAGTTTTCTTTTATGCTCTTCACAATCTTTTCCTTGTTGCCTGTGACTGAGACCTAATCGACCTTCTGCATGATCCTTTTGGACTGACTTACATCTTTGCTGTTTCAGTCTTTGTTGCATAGCAGCTGCCTCGGAGTATTTGCTCTGTGGTGACGGTGGTTCCCAAGTCAATATCATGTCATAGGGAACATATAGCTTGAGGCAGTATAACAGATAGTGGAATACTGAAAAAGGTAAAACTATTTTCCCTCCAAATCATAGTTAACACCGTCAGGGAAACCTTACTTCATATCAGCATTTTTTTATGTTTGTGTTTTTACAAATATGATTGCAAAGGGTTATTTCTTGCTCTGTGATTCTTTGATGAAAGATGCTCTAAATGTGTGGAATACTTACATAAAGTGTTGTGCTATTAATTTACTCCTATTGCTCTGTGGAACTGAGATCAGATCAAAACAGCATGTATTCAGCGAGAGAGTTATGCACATGCATAACTCAAATGATGTAAATAGTTGACTATCAAATATCAAAGAGTGCTTACATGCCTAATACACAGTGTGCATAGAATCACCTATAGATCAGATCCCTAGGGGGAATTCTAAGTGCTATTGTGTTCATATGCAGTTCTGCAAAATATTTCTGATGTATGGTTTTGATTTTTAACAAAATGGTGTAACGAGCTGTAAATTTTAGTTAATGACGTAGAAGTGTTCCATGATTTTTAGTTTGTTAATAGTTGAAGTGTAAATGGAGAATATGAATGCTACAAATGTAAAGGAAATGTGGTCTCTGAACACAATAGAGTGTTTTCATACTTGCATGTCATTGTAGGTGACTGCTGAAAAACAAATGTTGAGTTTCACCTGTTGTATCATGTGTGTTTTATGTCACACCTTTGGCATTGTTTTACGTGGTTCTGGCTGATGCATTTCTTCCAGAGTCTGTGAATACTTGATACACAGAGGAAGCATCTTGTTCTGTGCAAGTGCTGGAGAAAAAATTGACAAAGATTTTGTTTGATGTTTGACACACATTTTAAAGCTTTACCCTAAAATGTTATATTCACCCTGGAGTGTTTATCCATTGTCTACTTGATAATCCTTTAGGCAATTTCTCTGGGGTATGGAAGGTTAGGTCAAGAGCTAATGAGTATTTTGTGTACACAAAGCAAAATAAATTAAACGTAAGAGAATTACCCCATAGTATCTAATCCAATAATTCATGAGAGTGAGAGTCCCTGACTGCAGGAGTTTTTGTGAAATTCAGAAAGGTCAAAGACTTGAAGAAAGTCTTCTACTGCTTTGGGGAGTGCTTTGGCAAGTAGGTGATGAGCTGGAGGCCTGATGTAATTTTTCATTAGAAATGGTGGACTAGTCTTAAACACTGGGCTTCAAGAGGGTCTTTGTAGGTTCTAGGTACATTGGTCAGATGTTAAGTAATGTCAAGGTTGGCTAGGCCTATCTGCTCAGCTTTAACAGAACAATTTATTGTGCTGGTTTATAGGAATTGTGTTTTAGGCTGTTTGACTGTCGGAGTGCATTGTATGGTGACCCAAACAAAGATTAAGACACGGAAGTTGAGGGACGGAAATCCCAGAGCCTGTTTTCCACTGCCACTGTGACTTCACAGCAGGCACCAGCCATTAGGATAGTGCCCTATCATCTCAGTAAAAGAAGAAATGTTTAATTTTTTTTTTTTTTTTTTGACAAGTGTTCAGTCATGACTGGAGAAACGGTTACCTCTGAAGAAAGACAAAGGTAGTTTCCTTTTCCCAAAACGATTTGGAGCAGAGATAGTCTATGAACTGGTTCAATATATGGTATTAAGCCACAGATGCCAGTGATCCAGAATGATGTAGCGAAACATTAGAGAATACTTAAAAGCTGAAGTTAAATTTGGAATAGAGTTGGGGTTTTCACTGCTCTAAATCTTTGTTGTTTCAGTTTTGGTGTGTGCATATTACCATGTGGTGTTTTATTGCCTTACCATGTTCTGTATTATCTCCATGGAATGTTTGTGAAGGAATGTGAAACAATCCACCAAACTTAAAGTGATGGAGAGAATCAAATAACACCAATGAAAATTTGCAGCTTTGGTATGAATAGGAGTACAAGCTTCACTATTTATTACTACACTGAACATACTGCTTCGGCGTCTCCTGTCATGTTAATAGTGGTCCTTACCCAGGAATGTTATTCATTAGTCCCATGTCTGAAGGACATAGATGAACTCAGTTTGTCAGAGTTCGTATAGGAGGGATTCCATCTGTGTAAGTTTTTTCTTATCAAATGAAGACTGGTCCTAGCTATACCATCAGGGACTGAAATTGCAGCAGGTAAGACAAGATACTGTCCAACAAAAAAAATTTGGACTTTGCCTTCATTGTGAATTTGTATGGTACACATTAGACAAAACAATCATGTGGAGCCGGTTCATTTTTCTCCTCTTTTGAATTTTTAGTGTTATATTCTAAGCTTTTTGGCAATTTGTAAGGGAATGGCCTTAAAATGCAGCCTGCCTTGTGGAAATGTTTGTGAATCTTTTTTCTCTTTCTAAACAGTTGCTTTGTGGTGAGCAAAACCTGCAGGATGATAGTCCCTAAAACAGTAGTGCTGTCTTAATCCTTTGCCTTATCCTTTGCTGGCTTGTCCAGTTCTAGCATGAAAATGTCAAATTGGAAAGGGTCAGTCCTTTGATCCTGTTCAGTTTTTAGAAAGATCAAGGTTACAGATTTTTCCCAACTGCAGCAATGTGGCTACCTGTCATCCAGCAATTATATAGAGACTCAGCCTGTTTAACATATACCACTGAGCAACCATCAAAGGTTAACCATTTTCCAACACACTAATCTAGCTGGATGCAAACCAACTACTTAATGAAAAATGCTCTGTATCCTGTTACTGTTTTTCTGAGTAATGCAGTCCAACTCATCTTACTTTAAAAATTCTTCCTGACACTTCCTTGTGCCAGTACACTTGTGTTTCCACATACATTGTTTTATTCAGTACTGAACACTTCAGAAAATGGATTAAATAATGCATACTTTTTTTTTTTTTTTTTTTTTTGAAAAAAANTTTTTTTTTTTTTTTGGAACAGAATTGTGGGACAAGTAACCTAACTACCGGAAGGAAAAGAGCTTGGTCATTGAGACACCATGGGAAAGAGGATTTGGATTTTGCCAGAGACAGAAGTTTCAAAGTGGAGGGCAGAAGCAGGCAGAAAGGGCTGCAGTATTTGAGTAGATAAAGAGTACCACAAAGTACTGCATTCTTAAGTTAAGATTCAGACAGTGTCTTGAATGGTCTGCCTAGTGAGGGCTTTTATGGAAAAAATATGCAAAAAAAAATATTTAATTAAGCAAATAAAAATGGAAATCCATCTTAATATTTACTTTATTCTTGGCAGAGGATGTTGCAAACATTTTCTTCTGGTAGAAGTGTCAAAAATTGTAACTGATGACAGAAAGTTCAAAAGAAAATACAGGGACAATAGTTGCAGAGCACCTAAGAGAGCTTTTATGGATAACTCACTACCTGTATTCTTAATGGTCTTGTTCACAAAATCACATTATTGTAATTTTATAAGGGTGGCCTGGTTTCAGCTGGGATAGAGGTAATCTTCTTCCTAGTAGCTGGCATAGTGCTGTGTTTTGGATTTAATATGAGAATAATGCTGATAACACACGGATGTTTTAGTTGTTGTTAAGTAGTGTTTACACTAGTCAAGGGCTTTTCAGCTTCCCATGCTCTGCCAGGGGCACAAGAAGCTGGGAGGGGGCACAGCCAGGACAGCTGACCCCAACTGGCCACAGGGCTATTCCATACCATATGGCATCACGCTCAATATAGAAACTGGGGGGGAGTTGGCCGGGGGGCCGCGATCGCTGCTCAGGGACTGGGTGGGCATTGGTCAGTGGGTGGTGAGCGATTCCATCACTTGTTTTTACTGGATTTTGCTTCTCTCTCTCTCTCTCTCTCATTGTTTTCCTTTTCACGCATTTTATTTTTTTAACTTCAGTTATTAAACGGTTATTATGTCAACCTATGAGTTTCAACTTCTCTCCCTCATCCCAAGGTGGGGGATGAGTGAGAGGCTGTGTGGTGGTTGGTTGCAGACTGGGGCTAAACCACAACAGGTAACACTGGGAGGGAATCTACTGATAGATTTTATGTAGGTTGTAAGCAGGATTTTGAGCCAAATGCTTCAACAAGGAAGTCCGGGTATGTGGTAGGACTGATAAGCTTTCTAAGAAACCTGTATGTGAACCTTTTCAACTTAGGTGGCATTTTTTCTCCTCAGAAAGAGGAGGCTGTGGTCACTCACCAGAAGATATGACCAATGCAGTGAAACATGAGTTTCTGTGAAGGTGTCAGGTTCTGAAGTCTCCCTGACGTGCCCTGATTCTGTATGGAATGTGTGGATGGTACAGACACACTGTGCTGTGCATTCTTCCCTTTGCCTGGGAAGAGAAGACACTGTCAGGAATGGTTATCTACCAGGTGAATTGAGACTTGGCGGTCTGCTAAATCCCAAGGGTAGCATGTGCATTGGCTGATGTTTGGCTTGGCAGTCTGCAGACAGAACAAGTCTTTTGAAGTCTCATGAAAAACTGTGATGATCAGAAGAAAATGAAGGACATCCAAGCACATGCTGTCCTCCACATGTCATTTTGTTCCTTTTTTTTAATCCATTTTCTCTTCTTTCTCCTCGTCTAGACACACCCAGATTCAGACATTTCAATATCTGAAAACAAAAGATGCAGTGCAGCGATACAACCTGTTCCCCACTGCTATAAGCTGTTCTGGCTACCATCCTAAAAAATTGCAATAAAGATGTACAAAAGCAAAAATTTCAACAGGCTTTTTCAGTGGGGAAAAAAAAAGCGAGTGATCCTTGTTAAAACCAAAATTTTTGCAGCTTTACATTTTAGAAATACTCAGACCTCTGTTCTCCATCCCAGCTTAATGGCCATAGGGAATCTAAAAGAGCTTTCTTCAACCCATCCCAAAAATAAATGAATAAATAAATAAGTAAATAAATAAAATAATAATCTAACAAGCAACAGATGTTTAAACTTGCTTCAGCTGCAATTAAAACGAAGTCTTTGTGCTACAGAGTCTGTTTTAAAGCTGTGTGTAGTCCCTCCATTTCTCAGTGCTGTTCTTGTGGTAGGGCTAGACAAGTACTTTTCTCCTTAGGCCCTCTCCATCAACTCTCTGCTGTTTTGTGTAAAATAACTTTAATGAACGTGCCTGGTTAGCCCTTCTTTAGCCCACCAACGCATAGGACTTTACAGAGTGGGTTATGCTGTTACTAAGTTTCTTTGCAGTTTCCTCACTAAGACTCTTCTCACTGGGGCTAACAAAACAAATCAAATGTGGAACTCAGAGCATGACTTTTCCTCTCAGTAGTCAAAATTAAATAACTATGCATCTGGTCATTCTAAAAAGAGATTAAAAATATTTTGGTATCAAAAAGCAAGTGTGCTGTAATAACTATAGTTCAAAACAGCTAATGGTTTAAACAATGAGACAATAACACACTACTGTACAACTACTAAGATAGGGAAGGGGACAAGAAATAGACAAAGTATTCAAGAAAACATTTTTAGGTGATTTAATATTTTTTACTTAAGTAGATGGTAACAAAGGTCACTTTTTGACAGCAGTTGTCTTTGGGTTTTAGTAAACAGAACTATATTATTGTTGCAGTGTGCTCTGATTTAGGCCTTTTTTCCAGGGATCTGATTTTTTTCATTTTCCTTTATGTTCATGAAGTACCATATTTCACAAACAGCCCTATTAAAGTCAGTGGTCGTGATCTTCATTTATATTAAAACATCCTGTGTATTTCTTTGTGGTTGTATAGAAGGATTAAGAAGGCCTGAACTCCAGCTAGGTAATGTAACACTAACTCATTCACTATAATATGTTGTCAAACCAAAGTAAGTTAAGAAAAACCAAACTCCCCAAATGGGAGTTACAGTCCAGTGTTTGTAGAGATTTTTCTCAGCAATTAGTAGAGACTAGTTCTTTTCATGCTATGTAGTTTGATGAGCATTAATTAAGAATGAAGAGTATTTTCTTGTCATGGAAGTACTGAGGAAGGTAGATGTTTGAATATTAACTTGGTGGTGGGCAATACCACTTGTAAATCACACCTTTCTAGCGTGTCAGTCCCCAGAACTCTCATGATGAGTGAGCTGAAAGGCTGGATATCTTTCAGAAAGATGCATGGGCAGGCTTTTTGTTGTGGGGGCGACGTTCAGGGAAAATTAACAAATCCAGTGACAGAATGTCTGCTTAACTCATAAATCTCTACAGAATTTTCAGTTTCAGCCTGGAGCGATGTTTATATGTATGTCAATGAACTGAAAATCAAAGCCCCTTGCCTGGCCTACGGGAAAGGAAATGCATCATGAGAATAGGATACCTTCCAACACTAAGGATTCCTTATAATTTTCCACTGAACACCTCCAGGTTAATACTGTAGCAACAAGACTCTCACAGTGGAATGTGTTGAACAGTCCTTTCTTGATTAATGCTATACTTCTTCAGGAAGGATATAAAGGTCAAGGTTAGGAGGACTACAGTGATTTACTAGCAGAAATCTGTTAGGTATTCTGAAGGGTGTTATTCAAATGTCTGCTCGATTTCCAAAGAAATGACTGACCTTGGATTGGGTGGGTTTGATTTCAAGGCTGCTGAAAAGGAGAGAGCAACAGATTTGTTACTATTACTAAAAAAATGAATAAACAAACTTCTCAGGGGGCCTTTCTAGTCTAGATTGCAAGTGTCAGGCCCTTCTGACTCCTGCAGTTGATAACGTCTTAGTGACACATGCTATCTACCACTGCCTCTGCAAAGGGCGCCTCTGAATACTACCATGCTATCAAAACAATCAGCATCTGGCTAGGTTTCTTTGCAGTGCTGCCTAAGGAAAATCGATTTCCATCCATTATAAAACAGTTTACCCCTTAGCTGGGGCCAGTTTTCATCAACTCAAAAATAATGAAATACTGATGGCAGATTAACAGATTTTTTCTAATTTATTCACTTTTAGTTTCCTAAAGAAGCAAGTATAAGAACTTATAAAATTATTAGGTTCTTTTTAAGATGTTTGAAACGCTTTTTAAGAAGCCCCTGGACTTAGTGATCTGCCCATATAATAGGATATTACTGAGAAAGTCAACTTCTGTATATTCTTAGCGTAATAAATCTAGACTATTTAGTGGTCTAATTTGTGTAAAAACTATTCAGATCTGCTTCTACATTGTACTTTTAAAAAAACATTTACATGCTTCTTGTATCTATTTGGCTTAATATTCCAGGTAAAAACTAAGAAAATTCTAGCATGTTGGTCTTTCCTTCTTAGCTCTGAAACAAACTTAAGAAGATGTCTCATATTTAAAATTTTTTCAGTTTAAGCAGTACTATGTTTTTCATTGAATCTTTGAGAAACTCTGGTAAGATTTTCCACTGTAGATACAAGAGCAATGGCCCATATCCTACCCACTACAACTTTACATGTTGGATACTATCCATGTGGAAAAAACTAGTTGGAGGTACTTGTATGTGAGATCACATGTAACAGGGTGGAACAGAAGGCAGATTGTATAGGCCAGGTTGAAGCATTCTGAGCTAGGAGATGAGTCACAAAGAGTAACATTATTCCTTAAGAAAATTCAAGATTAACATGTTTCTAACACTGCTTTCCTGCAGATCTCCCCCACAAAAGGCCAAAGTAATGGCAAAAGAAGAGATCATAGCTAACTCAGGCGGCACTTCAAAGTTAAGTCACTGCTGATGGACAAAGCTTCTACTGGCTTCCCTCATGTTCCCTCAAATGTGCCAGACTTGGAGATGGGCTCCATGATCTTTCTATAGCATGTCCAGCAAAAATTCATGAAGTCATCTTAATGGAAGTTTGTCAAATTATTCCCTTTCAGGTAGTTCTGCATGAAAAGACAAACTAGGAGTTGTTATCTCTATTGCTAAATGCAAACTCTTACTAAATGTGCATATTGTTCCTACAATCAAACTTCCCTGAGTGTAGAAGAGTCGTGAGCGAGATGCGTGGTTTTTTCACCATTCTTATTTCTGGGAGTCAAACACAGAACAGGCAGCACAACTACTACTACTGATGTGTAGTGACTATTGGCTCTGAAAACAGTTTTGGTTAAATTTTGGTCCATTATCCCAATCTTTTGTGCTTTATCATCTTGAAAAAGTAGCTGGAGAACAATTTAAAAATGGGTAGATGTTTGGCATTTGGGGATAATCTTTCCTTCATAAAATGGATGGAATGAGACTATAATGTCTGTTAAAATAAAAAACTAGGGTATCTGTAGGTCCATTGGACTGATATGCCTAGGAGCAATGTCATGTCACCACTCTCCCTGCTAACTCCTTTATTCATCATCTATCCTTTTAGGCTTAAAAGAAGCATCTTTAAGATCAGAGGGTTTAAGTATAAATGGTCTCTGATCTCACCATTCTGATATTTTCACAATCACAGAACTAAACTTGAAACAACCACATCATAAATGCGAAGTTTTTTAAGTGTACCACCGTGTAGATCACTTAAA
>VZTL01043871.1:1062-11238 GCA_013400535.1 Scopus umbretta | reverse complement strand
GGCGCGCGCGGGGGAGGGGGGCAGGCGGGCGGGCGGGCTCGCTGGGGGCCGATCCCAGCCAGGAGCCGGCAGCACCTTCCCTCGGCCCGGTTCCCCGCAGCGGGCGCCGCGGCGGCGGCCCCGGGGGGCTCCGCTCCCGGGGTGGGGCTCCGCTCCCGGGGCCGGGCCCGGAGGGGCTTGCCGCCGCCGGGGGGCCAAGGGCTGCGGGACGCGGTGGAAAGGGCCGCCGGTGGGATACTCACTGTTCCGGTCGGATCCGGTGCTGGTGTAGTGCCTGCCTCCGTTCCTGGCTTGATTCAACGTGCTGTTGCTGCTTGGGCTCGCTGCGGCAGGTTTAACAACGTGCGAGTAAAGTATCTCTGTGGCATCGTTCTTGAAAGCCAAGTAGCTTTTCGTGGAGATGCAAGCTAGGAGAAAGCCGTAGAAGTGAATGGCAGGGAGAAGCATGGTGGGTTCAGTCTCTGTCTGACAGAGCTGGATGGAATCTTTTCCTTCTGCTTCTTCTGGGTAACTCTGAAATTGCTCTTGAAGGTTTCCTTTATATATTCAGAGAGGCTTGGCATTCATTCAGGTGTAAAGTTGTGGAGTGCTTCAGAATGAAAACCCACAAAAGGGGTGGGATCCCTACATGAGCCTGTGAAGACCTTTTACCAATAGGAGAGAAGACTGCAGTAAAGGAGGAGTTAGATGCGCTAATTGCAGGATTCCTATTTGGGGCTTTTGAGGGTATCAGAAAACTCTTGGGCACCGCACGGCAGCGTTGGGGCTGAGCCCTAGAGGCTGCCGGCTCTGCCCTGCCATTCCCTATGGCCCTGCATGCGATGTGACTAACACGGTGTCAGAATCGGTCTCTCTTGCTCCCGTTGTGCAAAGTTATGTTCCCTCTTCTCGAATGTGACTTCCAGAAAACTTGCCAGCTCTGTCAGGATGCGAAAGTTTATAGAACTTACAGAAGACTGCTAGTCACACCGATGCTGTCTGCTATATACCAAAATCACTTTAAAAACGTATTGTGAATAATTTAAAGCTGCCTCTAGATGCTTTAAATTATGCAGCTTTGATCAACAAGAAGCACTGCTAGAGAAACTACTTGTTTTAGGGGAATATTCTCTCCCTGGTGTGCAGGGTTACAAGTATGTATTTCTGTATCACCAAGAATAAAAAGCATCTCCTCTAGGCTCCTTCGTACAAACATATCCATATTCATAGCGTCTCACCATGCTCGTTCACCAAACTAGTCTTTTTTAGTTTTGTACATTGCCTAGAGCGTTCCTTCGTGTATTATTTCGTGGGATAAAGAAAACAAAGAGGAAAGAATAGTCCTTATTTTGACATACTATTTTACCGTGTCACACACTTACTTGATTTTACGTAAAATTACATGGCCCAAATCCAAACACTAGTGTAAACTGAGATGCTGTCTGTAGGCCAATGCGTGTCTGCATCATGGTGAATGCTCTATAAGTTTTCATTACAAATAAACCGACAGTGATCAACACTGAAAGCTATAGTGTTCTAATTAAAAGGAAGCCTTTTTCTTGGGAAAAAGCACAACTATGCAGGAGGCCACGGTATGTAAAGGTTATGCTCTAATCTCATTTACACTCAGTGTAGCTGAGTTGATACCTATAGAGTCATCCTGGATTTTATTTGCTGCCATGAAAGCAGAAGTGGAAGACAGGTCAGTTACCTCTGCTGTCTGGGTCAAAATCTCAGTCATTCAGAGAAGACAACTTTGTTTCATCCTAGTCACAAGCAGACATTTGTCTGCATCAGCAACACTTCCCTCTTGCATCACTAAGAAAGTCACCCTGGATTTCAGCAGAAGTAAGGACAGATCCACAGTAAGTGCCAAATTGATAGCCTTTGCTTAAAAGACGCAGGAAAAACGGGAGTGTTGCAAGGTAAAGTGAGTTTTACTGGCAGAGCTGTGTGTGGGGAAGTTGATTGCCTGCATCTATTATGACTAGCCCAACCCAGTTCTGGAATAACAAGAATGTTGCAAGGCAGAGCGCGATCTTTCAGCAGAGTAACGTATGGAGGAGTGGGATCACTGCTAACCCCTGACAAAGCTCCAGGTTCCACTCTCATGGGCCATCTTATTTGACCATAAAAGCAAAGATGTGCATTTACTCTGCCTTTAAAAAAAAAAGTCGAAAGTGAAAGTTTCCTTAAGCAAATTATGGAAAAAGATATGTACATTACAGACCATTAATATTTGAGCATTATTTTTCTTCAACAGCAGCTAACCAAAGGTCTGCTTTGTCTACGCTCAAGTCCTACTTAATTTTTTTCTCATATTCTCAGATCATACAGATCTTCACACATCTCACCTTCCCTGCAGGATAGACTCTATGCTGAACTGAGCCAATATAATTAAAAGCATGAAACCCATTTTCCAGTTATCCACAGTACCTGTGGATACCAGTCAGGGGACTCTTCCTAGTAGAAAGATTTTCCCACATTAGATGAGCCTTGGGAAAGTCAGAAATTTCCTTGAGAGCTGTTTTCTTTGAAATAAGGCATATAATCTTCTCACAGGAAAAATGTATGGGACCTTGGAGTGGCTATGGGGTTGGGTCTGCGAGGAGCTTGCTAAACCTCAACTTTTTCAGCTTTCAATGAAAGCTTAAAATCATCCTTTCAAATTTGGGCTCTATGGGCTCTATGAAACCATTAAGTTTGTCTTGTCACTTAGAGAAGGAAAACCTCAAGACAAGCCTCTTACACCCTTTGTAAAGGAAAAGTTTGGCCCCGAATTCGCCACAGGAAAGATAATACATATTACCTCATTTTTCTGTGCACTAGATGCAGAGTGTACATTATTTCATTTGTATTTTCCACTTGTTACAAATATTGTATGAAAATTTCATTATTTCAGTTCCTGGTACTGTCAGCCTCCTGGCTTTGAAAGGTAAGCAGGCTTCTGAGGAGTTTGTCAGTTAATTTGATTTATGCTTTCTTTTGTCAAACTTAGAGCTTGCAGTCTTTCACTTTTTCTGAGTCTTTCTGAGAGAGATTTGAAGTTGTGTGAGGGGAGGGGATGCTGGTCAGTCAAATTTGGGTTTTCTTGCTGAGTGAACCTCAAAATCAAAAGGTGTTTCGTAATGCTTAGCTCAGAACAGGTTCCTAGATTTAAAATATTTTTTGCTACCATTAGTTAGATGATTGTGATAAGTTCTCAAAGGTAAAGGCTGTAAGTTACCTTTGTAGGCTCCAAAATAGGCTTATACAATGTATAGTCTGTCCTTACTGTAGTCAGATTCAATGGCTTGTGTAGAACATTGCTCTTTGCTTAATCTCTAATATTGGCCATAAGGAATATATTACACGAGGTCTTTGAAGTCTGTACTGGCTTCCTTTTTGCCTCTGGGCATAACTCAGGATGTTCTTATTGATCTATAAAACCCTATATGCTTTGAGTTGTAGGCAATAAATTCTCTCTCCTTTATCTTCCATTATGACGCTTAACATCAGCCAGGGCGTACTGACTATACCTGAGTGTCTGGAGAGGTTGAACGCTCAGCGTGAAGGGCCCAGGAGACTGGATTTCACTGCTCCTAAGGATCCACAGGAGCTCCGTTCTGCTGCTTGGCATGGTGTAAAGGCCATTGTTTAGTCAGATCCTTGAAAGGTGACCGTGGGGAAGGTGCAGGGAAGAAATCCATTAACCAGATTAATTTGGATGTTTGTACATGTACCCAGGGATAAAGCACTACATTTAACTACGCACTTTTTTTCAACTTAACTGTTTCTTGTATCTTAACAGCCTTGCTTCACCCTTCAGAAAGAATGGTATCCAGAGTTATCCACACCTTAAATCTTGCTTTCTCCATTTTCTGTGATGGAAAAAAAACCACTTCTCTCAATGGATGCAGAAAAATACAAGGCATACGTTCTGTGAAGATCCCAAGAGAGAATTCCCTTCTTCATGGTCATTTGTAAGTCTGTCAGGAACCCATCCTCCATGTTTCTTAGGCACCGTAACGATGTCCAAAGGGCAAAGTTTTGTGCAGAGTGCACACACCTGTCTAGGAGCACAAAACAGCCACGGGGAATAGAGGGGTATGCACTGACAAGTACAAATGACTGCCAGAGAGCCTTGTCTTTGCAACCCACATGATCGCTGAACATGCACGAAATAAGAAGGAATTCCCAATTTTACATAAAACTTGGGCCTGCCCAGTTTTAATAATGACAGGGAAAGGCCAGAATAAGAACGAAGGCTGCACAGAAAGAAAGCTTCAAAGTTTGTTTTTATATTTTTATTGTTAGTCGCAAAGAGAAGACCATTAGTGCATTGCACTTCTGACTTGTTTCCAAAGGCAGATACTTTGAGAATAAGTACAGCCTCAGATAAATGACTGCAAAAAAGAAACTGACATTTATTACTTTGCACCTTAGAACAGAAATGACTGTCAGGCTATTTTCTGTTAAGCAATAAGCATATTAGTAATGTACTTCAAAGCAGCATAAAATGTGATTTGGAGCATGATAAGAGAACTTGTCTGAAAGTGAGGTAAAATTGTAATAAATGCAACTGTTGAGAACTTGTAAGCTGTTGTGCAACAAGTTAGCATAGTTTTGAAGCTCATACAGAAAACATGTTAGAAAACCAAGATTTCCCCCCCCCCCTCCCCGCAAATTCTCAAACCAAAGATTTTTTGAATAGTGAGGTTTTTCTATACTAAAGGGTACTTTTTAATTTTCTCAGTAAATTACATTTGAGAGATTCAATGGAAAACATAACATATATTCTCATTAATGAAAATGACTAATTAGTTCTGATTTATGTCTTCTTCATCTCCTTAAGATTTCATATTACAATTTTATTTTTTTCTACTTGCTTTTATACATAATGTAGACAGAATAATTTAGGTTACGCTGTGGCTTCAAAGGAGGCAATTTATCACTTTTATCAAAAAAAACATTAAATAGACTGAAAAGGGGGAAAATAGTTAAGTTTATTTTGAAATTCTAGGAAAATGTACAGTAGAGTGAAGAACTGTTTGCACTAATTATAATTGCCACCTCTTCTTGAGCATTTGCAGTAAGATTTTAAGACCAGATTGGAGACAGCGTGGCTTACTATCATCCAAAACATGTTTTATGATTTTCTGCATATGTTGAAGAAGAAAGAAAAAAACCCCAGGGTTTTACAAATAAAAAAATGTGAGAATAACAGCTTGTTTATTTGGGGTAACATTTTCGGAAACTCTTAGGTGACATTGAAATGTAACACTTCTATTTTAAAGAGATTTAGGGCAGTAAAGCAGGATTTTTTAACATACATAGACACTGAAGTCAACTGGACTTCGGAATCTACATACTTTCTAAAATGTTGCCCTAAGGAGTGAAAGTCCTATTGATTTTCAGTGAGCCAGTTGCTTAAATGCTTTTGAAAATTTTACCCTCAGGTTAAAATTCTGAAACTCCTACTCAATGTTAAGCAGGCAAAGTCCCATCAACATGCCCCAGTTGCAAATAAAATAGAAACCGAGTAAAGGTTTTGAAGTCTGTCTTGTTTCTTTACATGTAATTAACTGAACTCTTAATATATCACTATGTTTCAGTAAACTGCTTTGTGTTTCTAATTACGTGGTCTGAAATGATTACAGTGTATTTAAAAAATGCACACTCTACAACAAACCAGCTAAGAAAATCTGGCATAGTTTCAGGATTTCCTAGGCAAACACTTGCCAAACCTGTTGTTAGATCCAAAGTCGTAATTTAAAAACAAGCCTACAAGGTATCTGGAAGAAGATCCCTCTTTCCTTCCTTCTGCTCCATCTCCCACCCCCTTACAAGGAAATCGCTTTGCCTTATCAAAACAGAACAGTTACTGACATTTGTCTCCTGGTAAGAAACCTATCTCTGCTACGTTCATATTTTAGATTTGGCTGGTGCATATTCTTGTTAAAGAAAAAAGCTACCTTCACCAAGAATGTTAGTGTCCAAATTCTTCAATCAGATAAACATGCACAACTCCCTACTGAAATTAAGGAAGTACCTGAGGGCAAAACCTGGCCCCAAATTAGAATTTTAATAATTGTAATACTGTGTAATCCTTTCCCTGCCAAGAGACAGAAATGGCCCATCCTGCACAATAATGCACAGACTTACCACGCACTCGGTAACCATGTTTCACTTACAACTTAGAAGCAGAATATAATTGAACAAAGCATATAGAGCTTCTTTTATTAAAATTAATCCATCCAAGATTATGGCACATTCGTACAGTACTGAGAATCTCTTATTTGCACATGTAGGTTCTGCTATAATCCAGCAAATGTTTCCACCTTATCACCCCAAACAGTTTTAAATGCTGGGAACCTTAATTAAAATGGAGATCAGTCTCTATCTCAAAGGATCTACAAGAATATAATTTCATGCGTTGGTTTTTACTCTCAGCTACTGATATTTCCTTCCTACCTGAAGTTAGTTTCAGTCACCTAGTTCTCTTTTAAGTCCCAAACTGTTTCGTGCAATCAATGAATGAGTCAGGCTGAATGAAATTAAGATACGGAACCAAGTATCACCTGCCTACGCAGACACTACAGCCCATTCCAGGCTTCCTTTCCAGCAATTTTAATTACCTTGAATTCACATGTAGAAGAAAATGTAACAGGAAGAGCTGATAGATCCCTGCCAACTGAAGATCTCCTCACTGGAATGCCCTAGGATCTCTTTTAAAGCAATAAAATTACATTTTTACTAAACTAAAGCTTAGTAAAACTTATTATGACTGCAGTACAGCCCTAACTAATAAAGTGGCAAAATGCACACCGAGAGCCAAGTTTGCAAAAACCTAGGGCTCAGTGCTTAACAGTTTTTTAGGCATTTTTACAGTGAGAACATTTTGTTGTTGCCGTTGACTCATGTACACGAATATAATACATAGAGAGGAGGCAGAGGATTGGGAGGGTATCTCTCTCGATATTTTTTTTGCACAGCTGAAGCTTCAAGAGAGGAAAAGTACTTGAAATACTTACTAAGGCTGCATACTTGCACAATGTCATAAAGAGCCAGTAGATCAGGCAGGTCCAGGAGGCAACTTGGGGACAAACTTTGTGAGATAGGTATTCTGGGGAGATTCTGTTAACTAGTAAGTGGCAATGCATTTTGCACCCATTTATACGAAAAATGAGTGGAAAAGAATGTTAGTAGTTTCTATGACAGATGGAAGTGCCTGTTGCTGTAGAGCTCCTTACAATAGAAAAGAACCATATCAGTGTGTGTGGGGGTCCTTTAAAGAAATTACTTAAAGAAAAATTACTTAAAAAATACTTCTACTTCTATATGTGCACAAAGTTATATCACAATTTCTGTTTTACAGTTGTAGACAATGTCAGTAAATGCTGTTATATCTCAAATGCCTACGTGAACTTCTAGGTTGTGGCCCCTCTAGCCTACATCCAGGTTTACATCTGCTTCTTACATGAACTGTACCGCATTTACATATGTAGCATGTTATAAATTATGCATAGAATAGATATTTTGTGCTCCTACTAAAAATAGTGTGGAGAACATAAAAGGAGGATATCTTACTCAGGATAAAATATTTTGTAATGGGCAACCCAATACATAATTCTTGTCAACACTCAGTATCATTATAAGGTCTGTTAAAAAAGCACTAAAACTGAACTACTGGAACTAATTTACTCAACAAGACTTTAATGACTTTCTCTGTTCTTAAGTGAAGTGAGGAAAGTGGTTATTTTATTACTATTCATTTAGTCAACAAGTATAAACAAAAATTAATGGATATGATTGTTACTAAGGACAGAGGTATGTATGGCCATGAAACACTTATTTTGCAGTATAGAAAACACTGTCAAGAATAAACTGTTTAAGATAGGTAACTTGTTTTATAAATTGTCAGAAGGAAGAACTATGCATGCTTTTGCTGCAGCATTAACTTTCTTTAAGGGTCCAGTTCAAACCTTTTTGAAGTCAATAGAAATCTTTCAATTGCCTTAAAGGGAGTTGGGTTTAGAGCCTCCATGCAGTAAAACAATCACCAAGAGACTAGCTGGCAGTGTGCCGGTAATCTGTGTTCATAGTGTGCACATTAAATTAACTTAAAACATCTGTCCAGTAGGTGGC
Organism: Scopus umbretta; assembly: GCA_013400535.1. Lineage (NCBI taxonomy): Eukaryota > Metazoa > Chordata > Aves > Pelecaniformes > Scopidae > Scopus > Scopus umbretta. Next base: position 3,132 of record VZTL01043871.1, on the reverse strand, counting down.
ATATGAGATCTCATAGTCTAAAATGTAAATATAGCAATGGCACGTCACCATCAATGCAGGAAAATGATACTTCACCAGTTAGGTCTAAAAGGCCAATATGAACTATAACTGTCTATATGCAGCAACCAATGTGGTCTTTTTATTAGCTTTTATTTAATTAGCATTATTAGATTTGCATTTCCAAGTTAAAAAGAACTCATCGTATTTATGAATACTATGGTTATAAAATATATGACTTATCCAGCTTGTTAAAAATAGTTTACATTTTCCAGTTTTTCCATTACTTAATGTTTATTACTAATGTCAGCACACTTGTGCTTACAATGTGGTGGCAGTCCTTCCCAAGTCCTCGTTGCAAACATCTGAGGGAGGACTTTTTCCTCATTCTTCCTGACAGAAATTTAGTCTGCTTAGAGATCATTAATGAATGCATCATTCCCTAGAAGCACCCTTCCCCTCCTATATGCATTGCTTCCTATGGACATTCAGCACTGAGACTCCAATTTCGACCTCATGCCACGTGCAGTAATGCCACTGTAAGAAACCTGGGATTGTCCTTGTTTAGGAATTTAGGTTTAGGAATCCTCCATTCCCATTCGAGTCCTCTTTGTATCGCTAACTGTTATTTATTTTGATACAATAGGTAATGTAGCAGTGACTTAATACCGCATCACCACATAAGGCTAAACACCACTTTGTGAAACTACAATACCTGAAGGAACCTCAAAATATCTTAATTATCCCACACACAAAGATTAAAGGAAGGAAGACAGTCCCAGGAATACAGAGGCTGCTTAATGTAATCATACTTCAGGATTACTCTTGGTTATTAAGGTCCTTTTTGGCTAGGGATGTTGCAGAGGATTGAAGTCACTCATTGTTTGCCTTATTACCTTCAGCAGAACATCTGAGGAGCAGGAACACTGAGTTTGCTCTCCAAATCTAGCCTTCAGCTTTGCGGTGCATGTAATCTTGGCATGGTAAAAGTTCAGGCTGTATCCTGAACCCTAACTGGTTTGGGCTCCAGCATCAAAAGTTGGTGGTGTACTTGAAAATATCTCATTAATCTAATCTCCTGATTTGGGGAGCATTACAATGTTTTTATGTCTAGGATTTGCATCTATACTGTCAAGCATGTGTGGATCTCGGAATATTCTCGAGACCTAACTGTGCCATAATTCACACAACAAACCCTTAAACTAACAGCAAGGCGTTATTTTAGCATGAGTGCCAGGAGGTAGAAAGACACTCGCTATGCTCAGACACACTGATTATACTCAGTGGCTTTGTGTGGGCCAAGCTTTTGTTCAGGCAGCCTGCCTGGCCTGCACCCAGGCAAAATCAATCATAGTAAAGGTTCATCAGCTAGTGCTGGGAGGTTGTTTTTCTTTGTAACAGTGTGGATTATTTAAAACCAAGCTACGAGTGGGCTATGTACAAAAGTATAGATGGAAAATTTGTGGGACATGTGGCTTAGTGTGCGCATGTGTGCAGTCAAACCCACTTTTCAGTTTGTAGTCTAGACATGGCCTTATGGCTTGGATTTGGAAATACTGAACCTCACAGAGATGAAAGTAGGGTTTAATACCCTAAGGCAGATGGGTTGGAATGTGGAGAAAACCTAATAATGCAGGTTACTTTAAAGTCTGCAGTATAACTGTGGTCAATCCCGCTCTTTTAAATGGGGAAGGGGGAATTTCATCTCATCAAAATTTGGCAGGTACAATTCAAGATAAATAGTTTGAATCTCTAGTGACTGTGGTTTGGAAACAAAATTAAGCTTCTAATAAATTTCTGTAAATTTTCTTTCCGAATGTTCTGCTAAACACAACTTCTCTCTTGGAGGCAGCTGTAATAATACAGTATTTTACATTTATAAAGTGCTTTTCATCCTGGAAATTCCCAACAGACTTTGCAAACTGCATTCATTCAAAATCACCTAAATGTGACTAAACTGCACAGGGAGCAACAACCATACATGGAGGCACAACACATACCTGGGACTATGGAAGTTTTGGCCAAAAACACTAGACTAAAATTCTACCGCTATTGAAAGAATAATACTTTTCT
>VZTL01043865.1:37842-48712 GCA_013400535.1 Scopus umbretta | reverse complement strand
CCCCAAACAACCAAAAAACCCTAAAACTGCCCACTCCCCCAGTCCTCTTGTGGCATCTAAGTAGAAAATTTCTGTGTATGGAAGACTTGGTGACCACACAAGCTGAGAACTGTGTGCCAAATACTGCCTGGTGTCTCTCACTGTGCTGAGATGGGTTTATCACTGTCAGGTCTTCAGTGGCAAAACCTACAGTTGTAGGCTGATGGGTTTTTTGTTTGTTTGGGGTTTTTTTTTTGGTAACTTTCTAGCATTTTATATCACTATTAAGCAACACTTCATGTGATTTTTCTTATGTGGATCTCTAGACAGCCATTTAATTATGAAACTGTAAAACTAGTTTGAATCTAAAGTGAAGGAGTGTGTAAGCAGTGAAACACCATGCAGGTTCTGTGTCTTACCAAGTCCCAGGCTTGGCTTCTTTCAGTGCGGGCTCTGAGGTTGCTGTTATGAGCACCAAACTCAAAGAACTGGAGTACTATTGTAGAAGACTGCTGTTTTTCTCAAATCCTTGGGGGACAGTTAATCTGCCTCTAACTAGGTGTTGCAGATGTCCACAATTGACATAGTCTTTGTGGGATCTTTCTATAGGAAATGGCTATCTCCAGAGGGTAATTTATTACCTGTTCTAAGTGTTTATATTAGAATGAGGAAAAATCACACTCCAGAAATGGTGCCTTCTTTGTAGTGATTATAAAGGAGTTGACAGGGCCTGGTTCAGTTGGAGATTCTTTGTACGTGTTTAAAGTTACATGAGATGAATCCCACAAGAGGATTTCTGCCATTCTCTGAAGCTGTTTGTGCCAAATATGGAAAAATGACCTTGGCTTCATTCTAAACATGCTATAAAGGCACATGTTTGGTTTTCAGAGGTTCTGCTTTTCTGTTTAATCTGTGAACTGCTTAATGAGGGACCTAATAGGGGCAGACTAAATAGCAAAAGTGAGCAAGCTGGAAGGGGTCCAACTCAGCGATTTAATAGAACAGGGGAGAATGACGAAGAGAAGGAAGAGGGTAGCAGTTGTACAATGTGTCACGTGGACGTCCTCTTCTGTGTCAGAATCAACAGAGGGGATGTTGGCATGGCATATGAGACATAGAAATACAGCAGATTTTGCATCCAGAAGTATCCAGTCTTTGGAGTGCTACAAAACTCAATAGGATGGTTGTGCTCATAAATAATAGGCCTAAAATATCTTTTGAATTCTGTTGACGAAAAACATTGTTGTGTAGAAGAACCAGTGCCATTATGGAGGCAACAGGAGGGGAATAGCAGTGTGGTCAATGTAACACAGCAAACTTCTGAAACACTGGGCCCGCATCCAGCCACACAGCTCATCATAGAACTGCCATAAACTGATATGGGCTGAGTCTGCAGGGAAGAACTGCTGAAAGCTGCAAATGGTAATTTTCCTTTCTGGTGTTTTGTTTACTGGAAACTGAACTTCTGGTTTTGTTTTAAAGACACTTTCCCTGGAAGCTCCTGCTCGGATTAAGAATAAAACTCCTCCTCTAGACTGGCCACAGGAAGGTGAAGTTGTTTTTGAAAATGCAGAGATGCGGTACCGAGAGAACCTCCCTCTAGTACTTAAAAAAGTGTCCTTTACTATCAAACCGAAGGAAAAGATTGGCATTGTGGGAAGGACAGGCTCAGGTAAGGAAAAACACCAAGCAGAGTTAAATTACTACTTTTACAGAATAGGAATGGAATAGAGTGGGCAGTCATATTGGTTCTCCTCTGTCTTCTCTGTTTGAATAAGTTGTTAATTGTACAGGAGTGGTCGATTCTGTTCATGTGCATGTGTAAGTAGGACCCCAATAAACAGTAATGAAAACAAGTTGTCATTTGAAGTAGAGGGATATCCTACTATGCCTGGGCCAGTATGCTTATAATGTTTAACACTCCCAACCACTCACCAGCACAGAACGCTACCTACAACATGCTCATTGCAGCTTATTTGACTCTCTTGAAAGCTTTCTGTACTGATGCTGCAGCCAGGTTTGGCTTTAAGCTCTCTCAGAAGTCTGTAATGCGAAGAATCAAACCCCCTGTTTGTGTGGACTTAAACCATCTCCAAAATGTAGTTTCTAAATAAGCAATTAATATTGCTGTATTTTGTTTACGTGGCAAGGTTTTGGTAGCGGGGGTGGGCTGCCACTGCAGGGGTGGCTTCTGTGAGAAGAGATTAGGAGCTGCTCCTGCAATTGCTTAGAAGCTTAAAAGCTGAACCCCAGCATTTACCAGCATTGTTTGTCAGGACTTCATGGTATTTTAAAACACTTTTCTTACACATGGACAGCTTTTAAAATGCTTTCTCATCTCAAAGCTGCTATGACTATAGAAACACTAGTATCATTTTTCCTGTCTCATTTTTAGGGAAGTCTTCCCTTGGAATGGCACTCTTTCGTCTGGTTGAACTGTCTGGAGGCTGCATTAAAATTGATGGCGTAAAAATAAATGACATTGGTTTGGCAGATCTTCGCAGCAAACTCTCAATAATTCCTCAGGAACCTGTGCTATTCAGTGGAACTGTGAGGTTAGTGAGACCATAAGAAGGCGAGAAGGAAAAAGAGGGCCACCAGCTTATACTTGAACTCAGAGGTGCCTGGTGAAGTATTAGTTCTCAGGCATCCTAGCTTCTGTTCTCTGTTTTTGAAACAAAAAAAGCACAGCTGAATGATTTTTAGCTGGCCCAATGCAGAACTGGATGTGATCATCCTCTGTGAAAATTTTGCTTTCTGTTTAGATTTGCTTGCAGGTTTTGTATCTTTGTCTTCCATCTCTATTCTTTTGTTCTTTGGCTACTATAACCCTCGTGTGCTGGGAGCATCTGATTTCCTTGGCAAGGAAACTTTCTGTCAGTGGAAGGCTAGATTGGAATCATCCATCTGGATGAATTAGAACACTGCTGTTTTGCCATTCTTTGCTGAATAAAAATTCAGATTATGTTTTCTGCTTCCTACTCTAGATCGAACTTGGATCCTTTCAATCAGTACAGTGAGGAACAAATCTGGGATGCTTTGGAAAGGACTCACATGAAGGAGTGTGTAAGTATTATGTGCCCTATGAAACACAAGTTTGTGTTTTGGCTTTCAAACCTATGTGTTCTATTAGTAGCTGCTTCCGAGACCTTTAGATAAAGCTTTTTCTTTGCAGGTTTTTTCCCTTATTGGCTATGCTTTATTTCTAGTAATGAGACTGAATTTTTGGAGACCATGCTGTATTTTGGATATTTACTTTTTCAGTATATAGCATAGCAGAGTCTTGCTTCATCACAGGGACTCCTATGGTGTTACAGTATTTCACGTGATATTTTTCTGTATGTGCCGTAGGTGAGCATTCTGTATTTACATTTGTGAGTGTAAATGTCACACGTGCACATTTATACTGAACCTAAAATCTGCCCCTTGCGAGGCCCTCTGCAGCAAGTCTCACTGCCATGATATTTCCAGTTCTTCTTTCCTTGTAAGTTGTGTGGCATGTAGGGCTGTGGTACGTAGGCTGCAGTAATTCCTGCAGGGACTGGGTTTCACTCTTTTCTCTTGGGGAGAAAGACTGTCAGGAGATCTGTATTCATGGCAATATGACTTTGTATGTGGCACACCTTTCTAGAAATCAACTATTTTGTACTTAAGTCATTCTAAAGTTGCCTACTGAGAGGATATAGCTCTTCTAGCTTAACAACTAGTTAAGGAGCTATCACTGAGTCATGGGCATTTCAACTGGCCTGAGCAGGTCTGATGTCATACTGTTGTTTTAGCATTAGTTGCTTGTTACTAATTTCCCCAACAGAGTGAAGGAGAGATGGTCAGCAAAGTGTGATGGATATTTTGGAACATGGGCGAAATCAGATTTGCAGGAGGAGTAACTGCTTGTCTCATGCCATGGCCTTTTCTTTCCTGCACAGGTTGCCCAGCTGCCTATGAAACTTGACTCAGAAGTGATGGAAAACGGGGAGAACTTTTCAGTTGGAGAGAGACAGTTACTGTGCATAGCTAGAGCTCTACTGCGTCGCTGCAAGGTGAGCATAGTGATGAGAGAAATAGCTGGAGATAGCAAACTGATAGCATTGAGCGAGCCTTTTTTGTGTCAGATTGATTCTGTCTGTCAGAGGACACCAACAGTTATTGCAACCCACAGATGGTGTAAGGTTAGAACAACTAGAAAGGCATCTGTAGCCAGCTACAGAAAGGTATTGCTTGTTAGTTTTAATAATAGTCTGTCAGACTGGACTAATCACTTGTTTAGAGTGTTCTGTTACTGGTGAGCATCAGTTTCTTTCCTCCTTCCACCTTTTTGTAAATGTCAGTGAAGTGCTTTCTTTCCACGTGGTGTTCCACTAAAATGTAGTCTCCAAGTAGAATTTGGGACCATGCTGTGCCAGTGAAGGTAAGCGGTTTGCAGGAATGGAAGACAAGTAATAATTACAGTCAGAAAGGACATTTGGATTAAGATTTCCCAGGATTCTGATTTTTAACATCCTTTTTTCTTAAACTTCACACACCATATTTTAAGGTTCCCTCTGCATCTGTCTTAAAGCCAAGACTACTGAGCAGAAGTTACTACTCTCTCCACAGTACCTGAACAAACCAAGTCTAGTTTAGCTTTGACAAGACACCACTCCAAATCAGTTTATGTCTGAATCTGATAGGAAGGGTAATTCTTTCCAGCATAAAAAAAGCTAGTAGTCCTAGTCAGTATTGACTCATTCCAGAAGGAATTGTCACCACCAAGGATGTGTCATATTAGTTTACCAGTAAAATTTGTATTTGAGATTTAGCTGCTGGATGTAAAACAAAGTAGTGGAAACTTGAGGCCCAGGTCAGAACCCAATCATCTTGTGGCTCTAGGATGTGACCATAAAATGCAAATGTGATCCATAAGGTAACTTTGTTGAAGGCAAGCAATTACATAAAGAAAACTCAAAGGGTGCTTGTGAAAACTGCTGGTGTGACCACAGCTTCATAATGATTGCCAGTTGTGACAACTCGGTCATGGTAATTCTGCCCACTCTACATAATTTTATGTTCAGAGAGGGGAAGCTTTACTATGGGTAACAGCCAGGATTGTGTCCTGCTTTCAGATTTTGATACTGGATGAAGCAACAGCTGCTATGGACACAGAAACAGACTTACTGATTCAGGAGACTATCAGAGAGGCATTTGCAGACTGCACTATGTTAACAATTGCTCATCGCCTGCATACAGTGCTGGGCTCTGATCGGATCATGGTGCTAACACAAGGACAGGTAAGCAGAAAGACTTCTGTGGCTGCAGTTCCCGTTGCAGTCTGGTGGTGCCATATGCGCAGGCTGAAAGAACAGCCAGTATTGCAGGGTGGAAAATCCTCTGTGTTCATTCACATCCTTGGTAATAATACTCCCAATAGAATCAGTCATTGCCTGACCATGACAAGATTAAAGAGGGCAAAATTTCTTTTACACTCCAAGAAAGTACCATAGAGTAACAGTCTCTTTTTTAAAAAGTGTTTTTGAAACTCCCTTTGTAGGTTAATTCTGAGATGGGTAATAATGTAAGCAGCTCTGCTGGGGCTCAGTGGCAGTTTCCCGTTACTTTCCTAAGCCCTGTGCTATCAAACAGGCATATGAGAGATACTTTACCCACTTTCCAGGCTTCCATGTGAGAGCTGTAAACACTTAAATCAAACGTAAGAACATTTGGCAAGGCTCCTAAAGGTAGAGAAGGCAAAACCCCATAGCATCTGCCTCTGCCAGAGCCACCAGAGGTTGCTCCCTGATGGGTAGTTCCATTGTTTGTCTGAGGTGGTTTGAAGCATCCCAGGTTATTTATGCATAAATCCACATACTTTCACCACCTCTTGTCTCACCTAAAGATTACTGCCATGTTTTGGCTTCTTTACTACTGTGTCACAAGTCCAAGGGGTGGGAATCCATTTTTTGCTGGATTTTACTGATACACTTTACCTGCCTTGTTTGCTTTTAGGTAGTGGAATTCGACACGCCGTCTGCCCTTCTGGCCAATGAGAACTCGCGCTTCTATGCTATGTTTGCTGCTGCAGAGAACAAGGTTGCTGTCAAGGGCTAAAATTCAGGGCAAAGTCACTTTAATTTTGGAGAGCTACACTCCCTGCCTGTGGCAGGCCAGCTCTCCTTCCTCCTACTCCTTCAAGCAGATTATTGCCTTTTCATCTTTTAATTTTTAGCACAATGTGTCAAGCCAGAGAGATTTTTAAAACCGTGTCAGAAGAATTCTTCATGTTTTTATTATTGTATTTATTCCATAATCATATTACTAATTTTTTGTTATTAAATGCACTCTACAAATGGCTCAGGGAGCCATAGTTATAAATGTATCAGAGGCCTATAATGAAGCTTTATACATGTAGCTATATCTATACATAATTCTGTATATAGCCTATATTTACAGTGGAAATGTAAGCTGTTTATTTTATATTAAAATAAGCACTGTATTAATAACAGTGCATATTCTTTTCTATCATTTTTGTACAGTTTACGGTACCAGAGATCTGGCTTTGTTATCGGACTGTATCAGACGCCATTTTGTCTTTTACAGCTGGTCTTTTCCTAGTGCCGGATTTTCTGCGTGTCTGAGTGGAAGTGAAGCTTTGCAATAGTGTCCTTTATTGTCACATCTTTGTTGTCTAGCGCAGGGGAGAAGAGCTCTGTGGTGTAACTCTATTGCATTGTAATTTATCAAAGCTATTTGGAGTATCGCTAATGTTCACCACGGCAGTGGCTGCTGCTTCCCATGATGCTTTCCCAAAGCAGGGTTTTTAGTGATCTCCTGAGTGGAGAACCACTTCTGGGTCACGTTAAGGCCTCCTATTTTCTCAGTGTCCTGATACAGTATTTCCTACTGTATCAGCAGGTTTTATTTTAATGCAAGCAAGCCCAAGCTCCTCCTGCTTCGCTGATCTAACACAACCAAAATCCAATTGTTCGTGGAATGATCTGTAACAAATTAATCATAAAGTTCAAATCATACTCTGTATACTAGCGGGAAAGCCTTTTCAGAGTTGCTTCAGCTGACTGACTCCTTTATCTTGAAGCTGCTGACACTCCTCAGAGGTTTAGGTTGGCTTTCATTGGCATGGGTAACACTAACTCTTTGTTCTGCTCACTTATACTAAGGTTAAACAACATCAATATTTCCTGTTTCTTTATTGCACATTTGTTAACAAAACAGTCCCCACCACATGTCTTCTGGAACTTTAAACAGGTTCCTGTTGATCAGGATGTAACACTGGTGTAGGACATTGTTTTCTTACTGTAAAGAGACCTACCTCAGGTTACTAGGTCCTGCGTAGTATGTTGCTGTGATCGCTGTGCACCATCCCTGTTTTATGGGACCTGTGGCCTGCGTGGCCACAGTCGCTCCTATAACAGCTGTGACTTATTGAATGGTCAGCGTTGCATGTCTTTGTCAACTCGGACATTTTGTAGCCTTAGCATGTTTGCAAAATGTCTCATCGAGGCAGAAATCTGGAAAGTAAATAAAACTATTTTGGGTTTTGTAAATTTTATTGGCTTAAGTGGTTTGTTTTGGGCATGTAAATCACTTCTCACCTTTCTGAGCCCCGGGGGACAGTTTTTGCAGGCTTTTTTTTTTTTTTTTCCTCTTGTCTATGCACCATGGCCTGATGTTTCTTCCTTCGGAATGGAAGTGTTTCTTTAAAAGTGTAGTGGGCAATTTTTGTGCCCTCAAGCATGGGGGTGGCTTGCAATATATGTATGTTTCTGTTGAGTAGTACAGAGAGTAATAATTTATAGTGCAAGTATTCAAGACAAGTAGCAAGGGGGGAGGTCAGATGGAATACGTAAGATCCTTCTTAGGCTCAGATTTTTCCACTTTCTTTACCTGCAAGTGTTACTGTTGATAATGTGACATGACTGCAAAGTCAGAACAACAAGCATTTCTACCTACCAATACGACAGGCAAATCGTGGCATTAACAGAGCTTAGACTGTACCTTGAAAATAGCACACAAAGCATCATTTGTTGTAGTTGCACTTTAGTAAGTCTTGTCCTAAACAAGAGTTAGCTAGCACAGATCCTACCCTGCTCACAGGCCTGGACCCAAACTTACTCTGTGTCAGGGACTGGCCACCATTTTGCTCGGTGTTACTCAGTTCAAGGAACAGTGACTGTATGTCATGGTTAGAAAAGGGAGAAGTAATTGGCCCCTCTCCAAAAAAAGACCCAGCTAAGTGGGCAGGTTGTTTTTTGGTCAGAAACTTGAGGACAAAATAAACTGGGGAGAGGCATGAGGGAGCGGGGATGATAGGCCAAAGAGGTAATGCCCTGCTGCTTCCCTAAAAGTAGAGCTGGGTAGAATGAAGGCTGAATACCTTAAGTGGAGAGGGAGAGAACATGAAATGCATCTGCCTAAGACTGTGGTGAAAACAGTTCAGTCAGCTGTCATGTGCAACTCTGTCAAGGACAGGATTGTCTTGGGCCCTGCAGAGCTGAGTTTACCCCACGAACTTCAGTATTTCCCTTGAAGAAAAGGGGTAATATACCTAGTTCTCAAGTGCCACTGGGGTCAGAGCGCAGCTTCATTTTGCAGCTAAGGCTGAGCTAATAGCAGTCTGGGCAAAAGGGGGGCCATCCTGATCTTGTCCTCCTTCTTCTTCCAGGCTGGGAGTTCCTTCCACTTTCCTGATGCCAGCACTGGCTCTTGCCTGGTCCAGCAGTGACCCAGTTCAGAAAGCTAACTTGCAGAAAGTTCACCCTCCAAGAGCAGGAATGCTGTACAAAGAAGGAGACAGGAAGGCACACCTGGAAGGGAGGTGAAGTGGGGCTGCTCTTTTCAGTACCTAGTGTAGGTATGAGAAAACTGCACTCAGGATTCATTGCACCAAACTGCTGCTGCCCAGTTACGCTCTCCTAAAAAAAGTGAATACTTTCCTGCTGCTTCAGCAAGCTGAAATAGCTCAGCAAGGTGTCAGACAAGGGCCTGCGATGGAGCGGGCGAAGAGTCACCTGTGGACAGCAGGGATTAGCTCAACCATTTTGTTAAACCTTAGCTCCAGCATTGTTACTTTGGAACTAAGGAGACAGACTGCCAGAGGGAAATGTTCCTTCTGCTGTAATTGCTTACCTGATTCATTTGGCACTTGTCTCACAGATAGTACAGAAGTATTGCTTCTCACATGGGTAGCAGTAATTTTTTTTTATTGGCTTTCATCCTGAACCACAGGAGCAAGCTGAGGCCTGGCCCAGGGCTCTGTCACTGAAGTGGAAGGAAGAAACATCAATATTTACAAATGAAACCGAAATATCTTTATCTTTGAAGCATTCTACAAGAGTTTGATGATGATGATGGGAAGCTGAAGCGGGAATTGGATCCTGCTTTAGAATTTATAGTGTGATATCCCAGAGAAGGCTTCATCCTGTGAGGAGTAGAATAAGACTCTGGCACTGGGACAGAGGCCTGCCTTAAAGAGATCCTACCCAACACAGCATGGACATAACACATCCTTCTTAGTATATAGCAAAGGCTATGGCCCAAGACCAACAGCTGTGCAACTTCAGAGAGATTTGCCTGGGATCATTGGTTTGCTGCATTACCCTTGGGAATTTCAGTTGCATCAGTTTTACTCTGTCCAAATGCAGTGAGTGCAGCAAACCCTGATCCATTATCATAAGCTTAGAGACTCTTAGAGAGAATGTGTTCCTGCTCATCTCGCCTATCCGATGAGTGGAAATGTTGCACTTGCTTGGGACTTCTAAAGGTAGGATTCTTCTAAAATTACCCCATGGAGTTAATGTGCGGTTAGATCGGTGTAATTAAGTCCAAAGTCAGGCCCTGAAGTTGTGCTAGCTTGAACACCTGAGGAGGCTTCACCATTACCTGTGGTGAAGATAGTACAGGGTCAGATCCCGAGGGGCCGGGACTGTGGTCTGTGTATTATCCCAAGTTTAAAGCCAGAGGAAGATCAAGCAGTCTTAGTACATCACTGCGAACAAAGTTTCAGAAAGCACAATTATTTCAAAAAGCAAATGGTATGTATGAGAGAAGGAAAGGATAAATGCAGAAAATTTGATGTATAAAAGGAGGATGTGGAGAGAAAAGGTGGCAGGACAAAAAGTTTCCCGTAGAAGGGGATTGGGCAAAGACAAAATTGCTTCTTGAAGGTGCTTCAAAAGAACATACTGAGAAGCTGCAGGGTGGCTGTAATGCCCTTGCCAACCAAAGAGCTTTTCTGAACGCTGCCTTGTTATTTTTTACTGCAACTGCAATGTGTGTTTTACTATATATAAGCAGTCGCACAAACGTTTTCTTATAGTCCCAGCTTCAGGTTGATCTAGGATAATACCGTCATTTGTTTTACTCTTGGTTCAGCTGGAGACAGCAGCCAAATTGTGCTGGGGCCATGGTTTCTGCCTCGAGTATGATGGATGGTACAGTGGAAACTCAATTAGGAAGTGGTGCAGATGCTGCTGTTGCCAGCATAAGGCTTGGGAGGCTTTTAGAATGTACCGCCATGGGTTCCTTAAACCCACAACCGTCTAATAAACGTTCCTGTGTCATCCAAAAGATGTGCCTTGGAGACTCATCAGGCGGCTGAGGTAGGCAAAGCGTGACAGTGAAAATAACTTCCAGAACAGAAGCGTCACCACACGGGGCAGAGGTTTCCTGTACGCCGCTCTCGGGCTGCGTGGAGTTCAAATCTCAGTTACTTCCAGCACACCTCCCTCCCTCCAGCTTACTGGAGCTTACACCGTTGCCACACAGAGAAACAAGGGGTTGTGCAAAGGCGATAACTTTGTGGTTTCTGTCCTTTCCGATTCAGGAAGGCAGCAGAGCGTGGCCTGTGATCGATTACCTGGAGAAGGAGGGTGGGGGAAGAGCAAAGCGCGTTATGTCC
>VZTL01043865.1:0-11182 GCA_013400535.1 Scopus umbretta | reverse complement strand
TTTTTTTTCTTCTTCTTTCTCTCCCTCGCTCCCTTCCCCAACAGACCTCTCCTGTGTCAGCTCACTTGCAGCCCGTGCAGCTGCAGCTCTCTTGCATGAGCCATAGACAAGAGGGGTCCTTATTCTTACTGATGGCAGTGTTTCCTTTGCTCCTCAAAGGGTCAAAGCCCGAATGTGAAAAGTCTTGCTAGTTGATTAATTTGCTGTATGCTGTGGAGAAGCCTTGTCTCTGTACAACAGGCATAAGCAAGGGGCAGGGAATGTGCTTGTGGATCAGTCAGTGGTTGGACAGCTACTGCAGTTACCTGTATTTTCATTCTGCTAAGGTGGAGGGTTTCTGCATTCTTTTCTGATAGAAACGAATCAGACCAGTGTTTTCCGTGGATTTCTCTCGTTGTAAGACCACGTCTCTACCCAAGGACCAGGTGATACAACCCTTAGACTTGAACCCATCATAGGTGAGTGTGAAAAACAGATTTTTTGATAAACATCATGTCATCTCATGCTGGCTCAGCAGCCTGGTTACTTGACCACACTTAAACTTCTTAAGAAACACAAACATAAAAGGCCCAAATACGAAAAAGCCTGCTTCAGTATGCCTTGACCTGGTCCGAAGACCTTGGAACCGGCAGTGGTTTACTGAAGGATAGCCTGCACGGGGCCCTGTATTTCTGCAATTTTTCCTGTGTCGCCATTGTTTAAAGCAAGTCAGTGTTTTTTCATGTATTTTTTGGTTTGACGAGGCAGCAGTAGCTATCGAAGTATGAGAAGCGTTGGGTTTCAGTTCAGCCCTTGGACAGTATTTCGGTGATAAACTCTGAAAACCTGATCTTTGCCATTATCTCAGGAAACCACTTTGTGAGGGTCAACTTCTCTGGCAGTTCCGCTGTCATAACCTTCATGAAAATACAGTTTGGTTTTGTTTTCCTCGGCCGCTTAAGAGCTGTTCAGGTGACCGTTAAGCTCGCCTCCTNGGGAGGAGGTGTGCGCGGAGGGGCCCTCGTTGGGGCCGGTTCTGAGGAACTGGGGTGCTGGGGGAGGGGGTCGAAGTGGGCTCCTGGGTGTAGGTCTCCCCTTGGGGCCTGCTGTGCTGAGGGACAGTACCCAGGACCCTTCTGACCGCCCCCTTTTTCTTTTCCAGCAGAGCCGGGACTCTCTAGGGTGGTATCGGGTGCTGAAAGAAGGCAGCAATGGCGTGGTTCAAGGTGCTCCGTGGAAAGAGTGAGAGGCTTTCTGTTCTTCCATAAATCTCTCTTGCTTATTTGTTTCTCAGTTACAGTTCCCAAGTAATGCTCGCTTACATTCTAGGTTGGTGCTGGGCAATATAAAGTCGTGGAAATAGCCGGCAAAGCTACTTAGGACCGTGTTGAAAATGCTGGCAGAGAAAAAGCAATTAATCGTGAAAAGAGGTCTTTACACAGACCCCACGTTTCCAGCCAGTGATACCTCTATATTTTTTGATTATGGTACCCCACTTGCTCAATTCAGAGGCGAGATATCTTGGTTGAGACCTAAGGTGAGTTGTAAGATATAGAACCCCACAATTTTAGCAGAACTGGACTTTAAGGTAGTAAATGCTGTTTAGCATTGAATGACTGTTTCTAGGTGTTTTTATCGTTTAAAAATATAAAGTGATAAAACCAACGTATGTCAGTGCTAACTATATATGTTATAGTTTTTAAGTCTGGGTGCTTGTATGTAGGTTTGATTTAAATGCTGATACAGAACTTCTTGGCACTACTAGAAATTCAGATATTTTATCATAAATATATTTCATTATGCAATTATATGCACACCAACTTAAAAAATAGTGTTATGCTATTCCCAGATTTTTTGATGTATTGCATAACTCTTGAAAACAAATAACTGGATTTTAGAGGTTTTCAGAAGGATGTTGCTTTTTTTGGCAATTGTTGATTTCTTTGGTGACAAGAAAGAAAACTTTTTTTAAGGTTATAACTTGTCATATGACTTGTATTGCTTTTAAACTTAAAGCTGTGTTTCAGAGCTAGCCACATAAGAGCTAAAAAGTTTAGAATGCATTTCTGTAGTACATTCATTTAAAGTGAAGTATTTCTGATAGTGATTTTGTGTGGAGGCGGGGAAAAAAGGCTATAAAAATGTAATGGAGAAAAAAGTATGTTGTCTTTTAGTGGTATTGTTTTTCTCCCCTGCATCTGGGCATGGCTGTAGGACAGTGATAGAGCTATTGATTATCAGGTAGAATTGGCAAACAAATGGCTTCACAGAGTCCAGTGTGCAACTTTCTGCTTTTGTACCTCACACCTTGATCAGTACTGAGGGCTGATCAGTTAATTTCTATCTCCTGCAGTGCGTACAGGCGAGAGAAGAACTGTTTTAAAAACTTAGTTTCAGATCTGATTAAGTGTTCAGAACTTTGCATTTGGAATTATCTCTTTTGCTAGCAAGTAATTTTGATTTGCACTAGGGAAGGTTTTTCTCTTATGCTAATTTGGAGGTTTTTGTAACTTGGGATGTGCAGTGCAATGTGAATGGCATCAGTTCTGTCACGCTTGGTATGTCTAGCAAGGAGCCGATGAATTGAGTTGTCTTTCACTTATTGGTGCCTCTGCTAAAGTTGCACCTGATGGTGACATTTGTATACTAAAATCCACGGGGGAACTAAATTTACTTTACATAAAGTAGCCGCAAGACAGTAATTTGTTATTGCTTGCTTAGGCTGTGTCTGAAGAGGAAATGTTCTAGAGGTAAAACTTCCCTTGTTTTGTGAGGGGTCTCTGGAGCCCGGCTGTTCTCTGAAACACAGACTTCCTTAGACTGTCATGCAGGATTTGGCTTTAACTCCCCTTCTTTTAATTTTAGGACATTTGTTCTACTCCTCAGTTGTTTTCAAACAACCTGCAGGATGCGCAAGTGAAACAAGGAATTTTGGGAGATTGTTGGTTCCTTTGTGCTTGTGTAGCTTTGCAGAAGAGTAAATACCTACTGAATAAGGTATAGAGAAGTTTCTTGTTTCATATTTCAGAGGTTTTCTTCACCTAATTTATATATTTTTATATATTTATAATATATATTTTATTTATTTATTTTTTATATATTTATATATTTATAATTTTATATATTGCTCTTAAATTCCAGGCCTCAAAACTGGATATCAGTTTTGTGGTGCTTAGTTTTACTGGTTTTGTTGTGAGTTTTTTTCTGTGATTATTACAAACAGTTAATATCCAGCATGTTTTAAACTGGTTTTGTTTTTAAAAAAAAAAAAAATCATATTTGTCTTGATTTCGGTTTTTGTCATGTAGGTAATCCCTCCGGGTCAGCCCAGTTGGACAGATGAGTCGTATCAAGGCTGTTTCACTTGTCGGGTCTGGCAGTTTGGACACTGGGTGGAAGTGACCATTGACGATCGTTTGCCTTGCCTTGGTGGTAAACTCTGCTTTTCCCAGTGTCAGACAGAGGATTTGTTCTGGCTTCCGCTGCTGGAAAAAGCTTACGCAAAGTATGTGAACACTGTTACTGAGGGAAGTAAAGGGAGGTACAATACTTGTGTACCTTCTGCTTACTTATTTTGTCTGGTTGCTTTGGGCATAGATCTGTGTGTTATTCAATATAAAGTACAACAGCTGCTAGCTTTCCCACACTGAGTTGTGCAGAAGTTGCTCTTTAAACTTGAGATCTATAAGGTGTGTTTCTAGTTGCGTATGAAGTAAGACGGTCTTAGGGAGAGAATTATGATGGAAAGTAAGAGCTGCAATGAACTATCAGGATTCAAATGATGTTCATTAAGTTACTATCCATTGGTCATCTAATTTAACAACAACAAAAATTTTACTAGTGCAGCTTTTGAGGGCAGCTGAGGGCTCAATGAAAAGCAGAAAGCATGCAAATTTCCATGGAAAGCAACAACATTATGTAAATTTATTTTAGTTGAGGCTCTGGCTGTATGAGTTTCACTGTTGCTTTTGCTTAATTTGATAGTTTATTGTTTGAGAAGAAACAGCCATATTGTTAATGTGTTTGAAAATGCAGCTATTTTGTGACATCCATCCAAATGCTGCCCAGATGGTCAAAACAGTTTGGAGGTAGAGTGTGCTGGTAAGATAGACATCAAATGTCCAAAAGAACTTGGACGAAAGATTGTGTGGTTGCCAGCAGAGGGCAGAAAAAGACTTTAAGTATGAAGTAATTCAACTGTAGATACCTTGAGCAGAAGTTGTGAAGCGGCAATGGCATGGTAAAGATTCTCTGTATGTTTGAAAGGTAATATTCTTTCTTTTCTATAGAGTCTTACTGTTCTATCTTGTCTTATCATTCTATTAGAGTCTTGATTTCTTTTTCTAACTTTTGCATCCACTGCACCAGGTAGGGTAGTCTCTTGATTTACATAAGTTGTTGAAGGAACTGCTACTTTTGTTGTTTGTGCAGTGTGAACAAAGAATAATTGAAGAAGAGGAAGAAATGTTATTTATTTATACAGAATGCAGTTAGTGTATCACGAAAGATGATGTAATGCACAGATAATAAGGTACAAATGACGAGTACTGGACTAGAGTGGTTTCTATATAGGATGGAATTCTATATAGGATAAACTTCCTGTCAAACAGTGGAATGTCTGATGGCTTACATGTTCTTTAATGTTGTATTCTGTATGAATAAAATAGCATGTGCTTTCTCTTGCCTACCTTGGGGTTATGAGGTAGGGTACAGTCATGATTGTGATATAGGGTGGGATTGAAAGTACTTAAGAACCACATTGCTTTAGTTCTGCTGCTTGTAGAAACTTCTTTTTCTCGGTTTTGTGGTTTTGGGGTGTTTTTTTGTTTGTTGTTTTGTTTTTTTAATAGAGTGCATGGATCTTACGAACAGTTGTGGGCAGGACAGGTGGCAGATGCTTTGGTTGATCTGACTGGAGGAATTGCTGAAAGATGGACCCTGAAAGGCCCTGGAAAAAACATGGAGAAAGAGAAGACTGGCATGGTTTTGGAGAAAGCAGTGTTTAGAAGATTAATTAATGTGAAAGAACAGTGTGTAATAAGCTGCTCAGTCCTCAATTCCAGACAAGGTAATAGTAAAATTCTAGATACCTTTAAAGTAAGTGTCTCTAACAGAGTTAAACAGAGCACAAGGCAGCCAGAAAATACGTAGTGCTGATGCTAGTACTGTACAAGTTTCATGGTGCAATTTTATATAACCTTGGATAAATAAAGATTTAAGGATGTTGTTGAATTTAGGTTGGAGGGTGCTTTTGAGCAGTGCTTTTTATATTAAGTGCTAATATGGTCAGTTCTCAAAAACAAATGCACACCACCCACCCTCCAAAAAAACACCTAAAAAACAACCTTAAAAACCCCAATAAATTTCAGCACTGAGGATTTATAGATTTTTGAGATCAAGTAGTGAGTTAATACACTTTAAAATTTTCATTTATTTTATTCCTATATAGTCACAACTAAAATGAACTGTTTGGGTTTTTTAGTGCTGTTTTTATACTGATTTAAAAATAATTTCCTTTTCTCTTAAAATTGCCTTTTTTCACAGGATAGTTTAATGTCATTCATTGTAAAATATGGAGCAAGTTCTTTTGTTTACTTTCAAATACCTTTTTTTTTTTTTTTCCCCCTCTTATTCAGGTGCAAGTGAACTAGGAGAATTTCATGCATTTATTGTGATAGATATGCTGAATCTATCTGAAGTGTCAGGCAAGGAAATCTTCCTGCTAAGAATACGAAATCCATGGGGGAGGCGGTGCTGGAGAGGTCCCTGGTGTGAGGGGTGAGTAGGTTTATTTTCATTTGGAAAATAATTTGTGAAAGTTCTGAAGCACAAAGCATATCTATGTATTGCAAAGGATATATTGCTAATATTGCAATATTGCTAATAGGCTACAGCAGAGGAGAGAGACTTCAGTTTGTATGCAATCCTTTAGAGAGTTTGGTAGTTCACGTAGCTCATCGGTTCTAAGGCTAGTCATTTTGATCTATTACTTACGGTAATCTAAATTTTTTTAATAAATTTTTTTGTTTGTTTATCAAAGCTTCATATCTTTTCATAGAGGTAAACTTAAAGTGTTGGTTTATTTTGTGTCTCTGATTTTTGTGGTGCTTTTTTTTCTTCTGCAATTGATCTAAGTATCTTTGCTCAGAAGATGTTTGTGACTTGTAAGTAGTCACTTGGCTTTACTCAGCTCTTCTCATTTCATCTTGTCTCAAATGCAGAAGAGAAGCAAAGGAGTATGTATAAAACGAAATACAGCAGAAGGAAGGATGCTTATGGTTTTTGCTTATACGCTGTCATTTTTGTTGATTAATATCAGTAGGAGAAGCTGGAATCAAGTAGATAGAGAGAGATCTGTTTTAAAGGAAATGCAGAAATATGTTTAGCAGTTCATATAGCAAAATAACAAGAATGAAAGGGCAGACCCTACTAGCATATTTTGAAAAGCATTACCATATTTAGACTGTACAAAAGAACATGCAATTCTTGACCCAAGCAACAGCCTTTCAACATTAAAATATGGTAACAATATGATCCTGTTAATAAACATTTTAGAGAAATAGTTTTTTTTTCTCTGAGTTAAAAAGATTGCTTAATCACATTAATTGAGACTTAAGTTGACGTTTTTTTCCTTTTGGCAGAGTTTTGGTTATACACTTGGTCTCTTGTAGTTTCTTTGCCAAACAATAAGTTGCCATGTAGTTGGAAGATAGCATTTCACTGGGTGGTCTTAGAGCCCTGTTTTATTCAACTGCAAAACTGTTCTTTGTTGTTAGTGAAACAATCAAAAATGTTGAAAGTACTAGCTTTTAATGGGCCCTAACTAATGAGGTGTTTAAATTCTTGGTTTATCACGACATAGCTAGCAGATTCATGGGGATAACTGGCAACTTCATACCAACAGTGGTTTTTGGTGTTCACTATACAGCATTAAAATTCTTTCAAAACAGTCACTGTGCAGCTTGTTTTACTTTTTTGTTGCTATTTTTAACAACTGTTAAAGTCTTTATTTTGCTTTCACACTTGGGACTGTACTGTCTGTTGTAAGCAAAGTAGCTATTTCACCTAAAAGTATGCTGCTGTATCCTGTCTAGTGTTAGGCTGTTTCTAAGTTTTCTTTGATATGTTGTGATTCATACTTGCTATTATCCCTCTCACTGACTAGTAAGGTGTATACAGAAATATTCAATGCAAGTATTTGACAATAAAATGAAGAAAACTTTTCTTATTGTCCTGCTCCATAAGATATTTGGTAGAACATTGTTATGGAACTTTATTGGGCAAAGAACTAAATGTTGACTCTTGTCTTATGTGCAGTGGTCAAGGATGGAGCCAGCTAGATCCAGTAGTCGCCTCAGAACTGCTCTCACAGGTCCAAGAGGGAGAATTTTGGGTTGATGAAGAGGAATTTTTCAGGGAGTTCGATGAGATTACTGTGGGCTTTCCAGTCAATGAGGAAGGACAACTTCAGAGCCTCTATACAGGTGTGGTATGAAAAAACATCTTTCTCATGCAAATAATGTTGTGTCAGTGGGAAAGACTGATCTGAATTGCAAATGGATGCAACTGGACCATAAATTCTCTTTCTCAGTCTTTCCCTCTCCTTTAGATCCATAGGCCTTTTCTGTCTCCACTGGGAAGAATAGAGGGACAAGAGGAAATTGAAGATCTCTAGACAAGTCTTTGATAAATAGAGATCTAGTTACTTGCTAGTTAGTTGAGAGACTGGTGGTCTCAATCTAGAAGGCTGCTGTTCTGGACAACCTTGTGACTTTTTTTTAATGGGAGATAAACTTGAGATTTCTAGAAACAGTGTGTTGTTGTAAAAAGCATGTCATCAATCTGCCATTACCAACTGTGACATTCATTTTCATGCCTTCCAAAATCTTGATCATGAATATCTGCTTGGAGAAAGTGTCAGGGCTATGACAGCATGTTTTCTTGGGCTGGGGGATCTCTGCCATACATCTGTTGTATAAAATGAAGTAGCCTCTGGTGTCTGAAACCTGCACCGTGTTTTTCTTATTTTGTAGAGAAAGTGCTCTATCACTCACAGAATCTTTTTGGATCCTGGGTGAGAGGCCAGTCTGCAGGTGGCTGCCGTAACAACAGCAGCTTCCCTACCAACCCTAAGTTCTGGCTGAGAGTCTGTGAAAAGAGTGAGGTGTGCATTGCTCTGCTGCAGAAACATAGGAAATACAGTGCTGACTGGGCTGGAAGAATTAAAAATCTGACTCACTTAGCAGAAGAAAATCTGTCTTTGACTGAAGGCATGCAGGGGAAGAATTACCAAGCTGTGGGATTGCATGTCTGGAAGGTAATATGGCAGTGACGTTTTTCTTTTTGCAAATAGAAGTTTTAAAGCATTACTGAAACATCTGAGTAAAATCATTCATTTCCTATGGCAGTGATATGATTCAACTGTTCACACATTTTACATCTCTGATTTACATTAGAATGATTCTGTTTATCTCGCAGTGCAGTTACTGTCTGTACAAACTATTAGTGGACGAGTACTTTCTTCTTATCATTGAGTGCCAAGTAGCAGAACTTTTGGGGCTGTTCCAAACTAGTGCATGACATTTCGAGCTGAGTATTTGACAACTATTCCTAAATTTGCTCCTGAATGTTAACTCTTCCTACTACTCTTTGATGTTCAGCTTATCTGCTGATACTCTCCTCCTCATTTGTTCTTTTTGTATATGTATGCATGGTTAAAAATGCTTTAAACAATATTTGATCATTTTTAGTTTTATTAAGGACTCCTCATTTTTCCTAAAACACCACACATCATTATGCATCTATTCTAGGTGGAGAAGAAAAGATTTAACCTTCCAAAGACCCTCTCTGCTCCTCCAGTTGTAGGTACCGTCTGCCATTCCTACGACAGAGAAGTGCATGTATGCTGTGACCTTTCGCCTGGGTTTTATCTTGTTGTTCCCAGCACTTTTCTGAAAGATGCAGTAGGCAATTTCTTGCTTCGGGTATTTTCAACGGGAAGGATCTCTCTCAGGTAGGTTTAGAACAAATCAGAAAAATTTCTGCTAGTCATTGATGTACACAAATATATGAAGTATAGCAGTAAGTGTAAATATTCAAAATGTTGTGAAGGGTTGCGCAGAGTACCGAGTAACAGCATTGTTTTGTCTTTGAATTCATGTAAGTAGTATTCTATCTCCTTGTTTTTTTTATGAAGCTGCTACTGCATCTTGTTAAAAAAGTAGTCAGATGACTAGCATCTTGACTCTAAACTGCAGCCTAGTGTTTTGAGAAAGCGCGTGTTTTGTAAAAGAACTGAATAGGTTTCTGCAGAACATGTTTCTGAATCTGTGGAAGTTCTTTCTTAATGTATGGAAAAAATGAAGGTGTACCATGGAAGTTAAAAGCAGCTGTTATTATTGCGATCAGAGACAGAAAAGGAGAGCAGTAATTTATCATGTATGCTGGAAAACACACACTAACAGAGTGCCTGACATATAACATTGTTATTAGTGAGCAGTACAGCTTCAACGGAGTGTCAGCAGTGGACTCGGATGATGTAATGCTCACAGCTCATCTTTTCGGGACAGGTGTGGAAAATAGCACTGATGTTCATGCTGTTGTCTTTAGCTGAATGAAGAACTGTTTTTTTGAATTAAAGCATTCAACAGCTGAACTTCTTAATTGTGAAGGCCTCAAGAAGTTTACCAGCATTATGATAAAATTATTGGAAGGATCACTGCATATTGTAGTGGATTTTTGCTCATAACTTGCGACACAAAATAGACTTTTATAATAGACTTGGGACAGTCTTTTCTGTTTAACAATCCTTTCTTATCCAACACAAAATGTCAGCCCAGTAGCTTCTGATGACTTGATTTTTTTTTTTTAACTGTAGCAGACTACATAGCTATCTCAACACTTTAAAGTAATTATTTGTGAGGAATTCTGTGTTGGTGACTGTAGCCTTGAAATAAATACTTAAGAACACATGATGATGGTTCTTGTGTGGAGTCAGCAAAGTTGTACCTTCTTGTAATAAACCCGAAAGAATCTGAGGCTGTCTAACAGCTTGCAGCAGGTAAGCTATATGCAGAGGCAAAATGTACTATAGGCAACATGTTTAAAAGCAGTTCACATTTTTTTCTTTTCTGGTAGTACACTATGAACTCGTCTTCTTGGAGAGAAGCTGGCAAATCACACTACAAAGCCAGAACATGCATTAATCATTTATCATGCAGAATTTGGAAGCAAGATGGCATTAAGTTTTAGACCAAATAAAGGTCTGCAAAACTATGAGGCTAACTTTGCTGTATGGGTGCAGGTTATGTACTTTCTATCAGCAACATATTTGGTTTCTGGACATACTTCATCTGTACAGGGTGTTGTGCTTTCAACTGTGGGAGAAAATTTCTAGTATTGCTGTTAAGTATAACACTTCCTCAGACTGAAACAGAGGTGTGAGCCTGGATATGTGTCTAGAATGGACAATCACAGAATAACATAACAGCTGTTACATGTCCTCAACTGGAAAATTGGAAATAAGGACAAATATTATGTTGAAATACGATTTCAAACACTGCACAACTGATAGTGATACCACATTGTTCATATGGCTGTGAAAAGTAGTGCTGAGCTAGGATTGAAATATGGGTTAACATTACAGTGATCAAGTCAGAGGTAAAATGGTAGTTTCCTCTGATTAAAGACATAGTGAATATAAAAAAAAAATAATGCAATGTATGCTTTGGACTTAATAAGGTGCTCATGTACTCTAGAAGTTGCTATCATTTGTGTCACTTTCAAATAGGACAAATAGCACAAGAGTATTGAGGAAAAATATGTAAGCTGCATTAGTTCATGAATGTACAAAAATCTGTCTGGTTTTAGTGCATGGTTTGTATATGCCATGTTGTTCTTGTGGAATTCTGTGAATTACCTAAGGACTTAGAATTGTACAGTTCTCTTTGTGCTGAAAGTTTGGAGGAATTGTATTTATTTAAGTTTATGTAATACTAGTTCATTTTTGTGAGCTGGTGTTCTAGATTTTGTGAAATTGTACAGATTTTATATATTTAGTATATTTTCTCTCTTACATTTGATAGTGAGCTAAAACCACCACCCGCAGATGCTGCCCTCCGTGAAGAACTCCCAGCAGGTGAATGGGAGACAGTGCAGCTGCATGGATGCTGGAAAAATGGACAAAGTGCTGGAGGTAGCAGGA